>JAWPHD010008830.1:0-110531 GCA_037043455.1 Cyrtodaria siliqua
TAAATACAGGACGCAGTGACAAAAAGGGCAAGACAAAACGGAGTGAAGGACATTCATCAAACGGTTCCCGCCTTAAAGGATTTAGAAACACGTAGTCATAAGAGTCCACCGCCTGTCGGTCGTTGCACAATCAAAGAGAAAACCATAGTTGCAAAATGTAGATGGTTCCACAACTAAGCATAGTAGTGCGCTCGCAGAATATTTCGGTCGTAATCTCTGTTTATAAATTTGCTAATATGCTTAATAAATAACTCATGAAAATTATAATGACCGATAATCTTCCTTAGTCTGTAAATCACATCTCCATAAAAGACGGCTTGTGATAAACCTTGTCGCAGAAGTGTTTTACGATTGCATATTCTATTTGTCTCGCAGATCATTGTTACGGTAATAAAACTTAGAAAAAGTATTACGTAACTTAATGGTAACGTAGCCCTTGTTGGAGGAGATTTTCAGTGATAAAAACTCGCATTCTCAGCTATATACAAATTAATGTGTACAGAGTGGAGGGGGTGAGGGGAGATGGGGCGGGGTTGGAGATATATTCTACCGTAATGAAGTCCTTCAGAAAAAACTGCAAACATTCTACTCAAATAATTTATTAAATATATGAACAAATTGAATGTTGAAATCAATTTATCTCTGAAAATGATTTCATATTTCACGATGTTATATCCCGTGTGTACATTAATTGGAACGCCGATTCTTCATATTTTGGCGGGAAGTTTTGCTAATTTCGTCGGGGGGGGGGGGGGGGGGGGGGGAGGGGGGGGGGGGGGGAGGGGGATGGGGGGTAAAGTACTTTTTTCTGATTGACTTTTACATTTTGGTTTTTAATTGGTTTTTAATACTATGACATATCAATGAACATATTCATAAAACAAAATTCATTTTCGCTTTAAAACTTAATTTGTTCGCTATATTTTCTGATTCAGAAAATTAACACTGCAACGTATATTTTCACCATCCTGATTTCGTTTCCCGACGTACCTTTGCAATTTTGTTTGTTAAAACATTTGAGCACTCTGCATAAACCCAAAGCATGCATGCATTAGAAATTTAATCTGAAGTTACATACATTTTAAAATATACATATTTTACATAATGAAATTAATTCCTCTTGTGTACCCGGGTCGCGTCAGTAAATGTATATATGAATTATATCGTCTTTGAGTCGGACCGTCAGTAGTTAGTAATTTTCGGCAAATAGTACTTTCCTCCAATTTCATTGAAATTTTACAAATGGACAGAGAAAGACTTATCTACGCGTTAGATGTTATAGGTTTTATTCTCGCTTCTAAATAACGAAATAAGTCGAATTGATTGAAAAGCGCACTGTCGGCAATGTCAACCTTAAAAACAACCTAAATTCTTCCCTTTCAAAATACATTTAACTACATGTATTAATGGGAATTGCAGGAAGTGTACAAAAAATTATGTTCGATCCGTGATTGTGTTTTGTCATAATCAAAGTTTATAGAAATCTGACCAGTGTCAATTTCGCCGATAATGTTCTTTTGTTATCGAGTTTATCCTGTGACCGTGTTTGATGGATATTGCTACGCCATAGGGCTGGCGTTCCTACTGCATTATTAATGAGTGATCACAAAAAAAAGTATTATGCAATGATGACGCTTAAAATGCAAATTTAGATTATGGCTTAGTGCCAGACAATGTCCAACCATTACATTGCGTATGAGTAACACTTATTCATGATCATAAAAAATATCATTGACTGTTGCATAAAGATACTATAGCTCTAAATAAGCCCACTTGGAAAGGGTTTCACGCTTGTTTTACTACACAATTCAAGCTTGTGAAACATGGCGTAAACACGTATGTAAGGAGGAAAGCCCTATACCAGGGATTATTCTTTAATCCATCGTTCGTTTTAAGCAAGAGTAAGAATATACGAAATTCATCACTTGTCCTAATCTATAAAAACATTATACTAAAGAAAATGAATCGCAACTCTGGAACTTCGGCGTATAATGTAAAATACTTATGATTTTATATGTGCCAGTTTAAAAGATATAAGTTTATCCACCTTTTTTAAAATACCCGTGAGTTGAACATGCATACAATGAATTATGATTTGGTAATTAGTAGCCGCACTCTTAGTTAGGCCGCTCCAGTAAGATGGCATGCTGGTTAAGCAAGGGTTTAAAGTATGATTACGTGTCCACAATATAAGAAAAGGGATTGGAACGAAAGTAAATACTTGTGATGTTTTTATAGCCGTTTATTTGCGTCTATAGAGTTTCGATTCTCAAAATAAGTAAATAGTTATATATAAATCTTTAGAAGATGGTTGTAATATTTTGTTACATTTGTCTGTGTTGATGTGGTGGGTTAGGAATTTAAAGACACTTACAGAACTATATGAATCAAACTAATTGGTCTTTGTTTTTTCAATTCCTATGTATCCCTATTTCATGGGTGGCTATATTTGATCTAATATCACTGTTGATGATTGTACGTTGATAACGCATTTTATGTATTATTCATTCAATTATTTATTGACAATCCGACACGTTCTCAATAAACAGTGTCAAATAAACTAATCAAAAACGTTTATCATAGAATTGTTCATCTCGATGATATGTGACAGTGAAAAGCAAATTCGATTTACTACTGTCATATAATTGTATATGTTCATATTTTATCTACAATAGGCAAATTGCGAGCTGCCGTTTTATCTTAACAATTTGTGATCACCAGCAATCTTAGGAAACATCACGCGCGATCATAAATATCAAATAACCCAAGGAGCCATAAGGGATAGAAACAATTATTATGGGATATGATATTGTTGCTTTACATAAATTGGAGCTTATCTTATTTTAAAATGCCAACATATAACAATAATAGCACATCTGGAAGAGAAGTGTAGGTGTATGTGAAATGGAATGTTCTGTGTTTAATATTGTATTTTTTTTATGTAATGTAATGTAGTATATGAAGGCCCAACATCATCATAAATTACCTATATTACAACGCCCCACTTACATATAAATAGTAACATATTTTAAGGAAACAACTGTGTTATATCACAACTTCTCAACATCAATAATCGGCACATGTGACATTATGAGATTATGGAATTAGGCATAGTAGCAAACTGTTCACCCCGCCAGAATACGAAGAAGTCATCAAGCCAACTCGACGTCAACGTCAATCAAGCATCAATAACGTCACAGTGCAAGAGCTACAGAGCGACGTTAACATATCAAGCGATATAGGAATACTAAGTGCTAAATTAAATACAGTGATTGGGTTGGTATTAGATCTGGAAGTAAAAAATCGTTTTTCTGTTTAAATTCAATTTTTCAGGTCAGATTATCTATACAATGCATCAAAGGCTATGTATTTGTTGCAAGTTTCAATGCAAAGTGTATCACTAAGTGCTAACCTCTTAGAAAACATGATTCTCTTTACTACCCTAATGAAGTGATGTCTTGAATAATGAGATTATACCTATTTGCAGTTGTTATAAGATTGTTTTTGCAGCGACAAAAAGCAAAATTGTAATCATCAAATAAGTCCACGTCTAGGGATACACGTAAATTGAATTATGTAAATATTTATGCCGAATAAATCTATTAACAATATCACAAGTTAAATGACACTAATTTCAGAACATTGCCTATCGTACAATAACAAGGATAAATCTAAATCATAAGCTAAAAATAACATTTTTCTTTCATTCTAATTAAGAGTTTCAGTGATTTAAAACCCTAACCAATGTATATTATTATATGCTACACTTACTGTATGTAATAAATAAACACTGTCGCTTTTCTCGATATGGAAAGTAAACCTATGGGAGTTTTGAGATATGTCACATTGTTAAATCTGGGATTATGTACATAGTCGACGATAATTGTTCATGACTGTTTTCTGTTGGTTACTGAATAAACGTTTGACACGTTCTTAAACACATTTAACTGATTAAAGCCTGACTTTACGTGGTAAATCAGTAGCTTAACATTATCAACGAAATAAAATACTGTCACTCAATCATTCTTGCACATATACTAACTGAAAATATAAATTTAAAATGTATCATCTATTTGGTTGAATACCACCAATATTTGTTCATGCAAACATCCGTGCCTTAATACTTTAAATATAGTAATCTGCTCTGCTATCAACCATAATATTGCAGACCGTAACAATTAACAGGAAGGCTACAGGCATGAGGAAAATGAACGCACATCCAAAGCAACGAAAACAGAAATATGAGTATATTTAAATGTAAATGAAAAGGACAATACATAATATAAAAAGTGGTGAAGACAGGGCTACTCCGACTATGAGACGCGTCAGTAGCTAATTAGCCTAAAATAGATTTGTGTATACACAACCTCGCTATTATACTGTCTTTCAACGCATCTTATGTTATAACTTCATATTTACACGTTGCCTTTGCAACACGTTTTACAATTAATATGAAATGTGTCGATGATCAAGTTTGTCAATTCTAATTATGGTGCAGAGTCATTGAATTAGACTGCAGAGAACCTCCAATATTTTCCTCTTGGCAGGTTGGTTGATATGCCGACAAGGGGAAGATACGCGTCGTTTATGATAGACTCATCGAAAAACATAATGCATACGACTTTATGAAAACAACCACTATTTATAGAAACCAAATCCCAAGAACAGTAATCTTAGAATACACTATAATCGAGTAAGAGGTCTCTTAAAATGTATTTTAAATGCGGTAAATGTTAATATAAAATTCTGTCTGAAAAAATCATCCAAGAGAAAAGCGTGTACCAAGAACTAGTTTCAAATTCAGATAAGTAAAACGCATACGTTTACATTTTCGATTATTGCGCGCTTGTCTGCGTTTTGAGAACTTCTCAGACGGCATAAGGTACAAGCTTTTTAGAGGTGAAAAAAAGGATCATGTACATAAAACTATAGTGGACTATTTTAAAATTACATTTGTGTTGGTCAATTTGAATTATCACCAGACATCAAAGATGACAAGAAGGCCCCAGATTCTTAAAGGTAATCTTGGAGCGCTATGGTCTAGCGGTGGAGCGTTGGACCCATGATCCAAAAGTCGTGGGTTCGATTCCGTCATTGCCATATGCGTTGTGTCCCCTGAGCAAGACACTCTATCTGCATTGCTTAGTACTGGTTCTTACCCAGGTGAAGACATCGAGAGTGGTTCAAATAAGTTCATAGAGCTTTCGTTACAATCGATGTAAAATAAATAAGTTTAAACTAAGTGCTAATAAAGGTAAATATCGCATAAGCAGCATAGAATCTGCCAAAGTGATTAGATGGTAGAGAAACCATGTTGATATATCCATAAATACTTGTATAATACTCCAGGACTAAAACCACAACTGTCTAATATATATTGTATTCACTACTGTTTGTATAGGCATCTGTGTAAGCTCAAATATCGAGTCTCCCTTTGACATGCTGAGGTCCTCATTTATATAGTTAAACAAAGTTCTAGATTTTGGTCGGTCACGTGTGCCGGTCTTAACCTCCAGAACTGGATTAGTATCAGTTCTAATATCAAATATCAGCCTTTTGGAGTAAACAAGATAATTAATCTGGTTCCTTGACATAAAGGTCTCCTTTTGAACTAGCCTAGTGAGTGTCATAAGTGTGACCTTGACCATTTAATCGTCCTACATATTCCGAGATTCCCCAGGCTCTGATACAGCCAAACATATATTTAAATTGATGTGACACGTGACTTAACCGGGTTAATAGTCACGCAATTACGCCACTATTGTACATTTAGTATAGCTCGATAACTGTTTCGTAACTGGTACAGTAAGTACTGGTGTATTCCCCGGTAACTGGTAATGCCCAAGCGAACATTTACCGACCGACGTCTTTGACCGATATCCTTGACTAATTATACTATGACTATATATTGTATCACAGCTCTTAATGGTTTTACTTGTTATTGCTCAATATGATATATTTTTTTATAAACCTGAAGGTCTGAGTTCTAAACCGTTCTATAAATGCCGGTACATTTCAGCCGTGCTATAAATGACAGATTAGGCAGTTATACATGTACCATGGTCTACTCAATTTTACGCGCGCGCGGTTGTAATGTTTACACACTACCTGTCAATCAAAACGACTAAACCCATTACCATAACAGCATTCTTGACATTGAATTTGCCCAATAATATATCAAAGGCGACTGGCTGCAATAATCAATACATGGATCATGCTCAAGGCACGCGATAATGCTATTTCTTGATTGGATCGAGCTGTTATTTTTACTGCAAACTGCAACGCCTAAAACTTTATCTTCTCTTAAATGGCTATTGTACAAAAACATTTATAGCACATTTTTCACGTATGCGATTTATACTGCTGCATCCCTTCGGGCCTACGGCCCTCGCCATAACTCGCTATTATACTCGAAAAGTTCAGTTGCGCACGCGCAGACAAAAGTGAAAGCCAACATTTGATTTGAACGGGGTATGCTCGGGCTTCCAAACACTATATCAGGAACAAAGGTTGAACGGTTTCGGCTTCCGAGCTTTCCACCTGGATACGTGCATGAGTTTCTTTATCTCTGTTCATTCCTAGTCACGATCGCGCAACGAAACGTTACATGACGTCACGTTTTTAACGTGAACGCAATCAGAACGAAAGTAAATAAACAGTGGATTTAAAACAGATGTGACGAATCACTAGCATAATACAGATTAATAAACTCAGTAAAGGTAAACACTTTAGCTTAATATAACAATCGTTAACGCTATTGATGATTATGTGTATGTCATGTTATGTATAAAAGCTGAATCAATAAGAACAACCGACATTTTAAATTTACCCTATCCAGCTGGTAAAATTGTGCACTCTGACGAGTTTGGGGAGACACATTTGAGATAAAGAGAACAGGTTTTCGGCCGGGATCTGCAGTAAATAAAAGCAGCTACGCCACTTGAAATTGAGTTTGTTTAGGAAACGTAAAGATTCTAACCTATCTACTCTTTGGGCGGAGGGTAGATTTCAAATTTGAAATTGTCCGTGATTTGTCTGATCGGTTCAACTGCAATTAATTTAATTTAGAGCTATACTGGCGTCATGTGAAATTAAAATGGACGTTCAGCAAAGATTATCATGATATAAGTTTGTAATTATAAGGACTGTTATTCATTTTTTTCGATGTTGTCGAAGTATAACACGTCAATGATGGGTCACACATTTGGTATAAAACCGCTTCGTTAACATGTTATACTTCGACAACATCGAAAAATTTTAATAACAGTCCTTATAATTTAATCAGGTAATGCTTTGTACAGCAAACTCTTGCCGTAACCAACAGGCAAATCATCACCATGGAGAAAATGTTGAAAACATAAAACCTGTTTTGGCTTGAGTGTAATCTCTTTATTAAATTTACGCACTATTTCTGTAATGTTCTCAACGGAATACATGTTTGTTTTCAAGTAATCAAGTAGCCGGTGTGCGTATTAAATATTTTTTTTTTTTTTTTTATAAATAAATGATTTTTGTAACCCGATACCGTTTTTCACACTATGTTTCTATATTATGAACAAAGCAAGTTGAATTATTGACCTAAAAATTATTTAACCAACATATTAAACAGATGGATTTCAGCTATAGATGTGTGTGGTGGCAGTGGTTACTGTAACATATAGGGTAAGTAATCACTGTGCGGAGTTTGGTATGTTACCTGTGCTATAAATAATTAACTTGTTGCGGCCCAGTACGAACTATCTAAAACTGAGATAAGGAGATCATGTGTATTAATTCATGCGGTGTGTACAGTTCTACACTCTAGAGATCATGATCAGCAAGGTAGTGATATCGTGTTGATTGATTTAGAATTGAATGATGTATGCATAACAGTTTGCTCTTGACCTTTTGAGTTATGCATCGTATATTGTTGTGGGATTGAATGTAAAGAAAGTAGTCATTTTGCTACGGCGCATTGATGTATACTATCAATGTTATCATATGGATTGTTTTGTAATTTTGAGTACATCATTAGTCTTACACGTAGTTGTAGGTAAAACATTATTAATATAGTATACAGGTATATATGTACATTGTTTATATTGCAGTTTAAGGTATATAAAGCTACACAGTAATAAATTACAGATATTAATTGACTTTTTGTATCACATTTGCTTTGTAATACTTGTTGGAGAGGCTGTTTTCTGTGAATGCTACTCTTCCTATTGGACTGATAACTTTTTCTTTGTGCACTCAAATGTTGTGAACAAAAAGGCAAGGTTCACTTAATTGAACAACAACTGCTTATATTTGGTACAGTTTTGTTTACCGTTACCGATATTGCTTAATTTTCATTCAAGTTCTACATGCATTGTCGGATTATGTCCAAATTAATACATATATTTCTTCTGAAAATGTCTCCGAAGTGGCCATCCAGGCTGCAGCAGAAAACTGCAAATCAAAAAAAGAAAGAGAGAAAGAGATGAGATACAAGTACAGCAACCTGATCCCACTGTTAATAACAATGACATATATAATAAACATGCTGCCATTGTGGATGCCGTGCTATTTGCGCTTGAGAATAGGGGTTCATGCCGCCTGCTCAACCGGAACAAGCAACTTCCAACATATCACTAACATTGGAACACGACAGTTTGGTTACCGGAGCGCAAAAGGATATCACACACAAAGTGAATCAGGCGTTAGCACTGCCTAACAATGACACATCCATAAAAGATAATTCGTTTCAAGAGGGCATTCCATTAAGCTCCGTATCTGTGTTGTACGCCACTCAAATTTCCAGATGTAATGCTGTCGATATAAACGGTGCTGCTCAACGCATTCGTGCTCCAGCACTTTGTGATAGAACCAAAATTATTTATTTCAGTGATTGGGAAATTTATGCATATTGCCGGGTTAATAACATTCAGGTAGAATTATCTGTTACCGAGGTGTTGTAGGTCAGTTTCCTTGAATCTTTGTTTCAAACCCAGTATCGTGTAAATACTGTAGCTTTTTACGTATCTACATTGGCGTACATTAACAGGATTATTGGTTACGCAGATTTTAGTGATTCATTCTTCGTCAAGCAGTTTTTAAAAGGAGCAAATAATTTGGTGGCAAGCCCAGTTCAAACGTATGCGCGTCTTCCCGTTACATACACATTGTTAAAGAAAACAGCATTGGCCCTTTCACATACAATTAATAATTACCTCACTAGAATTACATTCTCTGAAATGTGCATTTTGGCGTTCCATGGGTTCCTTCGTATGGGCGAAATCTGTGTGTAATCGTCGCAATATTATGTTGGCGTAGTGCAATATGGCGGATTGAGTGTCATAGATTCCGATAAAGGTTTATAGTACGGTTAGAAATTATTCTCAGGAAACATAAACACAGTCAACAAATTGCCACATTATGTTTGCCAGTGAATTTACATGACCCAGTTGTGTGTCCTGTTGCCGCCATCAAACGTATTTAGCCAATGAGTCTGATTCTGACGGGCCATTATTTCAGTTACATAATGGTCATGCCGTTTCATACTCATTATTTAATGCACACCCTCGAAATGCAATTGCATTTCTTGGGTTTGACACTAATCGGTACAAGTCGCACTCAATTCGTAACGGAGCTGGAAATCATGATGTCATTTAGGGTTTCTCAGAAGATGTTATCAAGAAAATGGATCGCTGGAGGTCTAATGCATTACACAATTATATCCGTTTCCCACAACTGAAGTTGATATCTTAAATTTCTGGACATCACAAAAGGCAGCTTTCGAGTACTTGATGTACCGCTATTGCACATTCTTTTTATAATTGCTGAGGTTTACAAATGTTTAGTATTCTATTTCGTCCAACATAAGGCTGCTTTCAGGTAAAGTCGTATAATTATTTCTATGTTGATGACTATGTACTTGGTAAATCACTATACTTGTATTAAGTATTGTACATACAAGTTTGTAAAATTTAATGAAAGTCCAGCAAAAGGCTGCTTTCAATGTCCAAAGCACGGATTATTTTCATGTTGATCGCTATGAGTAACAAAGGTTCAATTTAACGAGTCCTAAACTTTGCTAGGTATTATAATGTTAGTTGCTAGAAAATGTAGCTATTTTTGCAACTTTAAATGAAAGTTCAGCAGAAGGCTGCTTTCTTCAAGTTTTTGAATTAGTAAGATAACTCACGAAGAGTATTTTAGAGGGATTATTGTCTCTTGAAAGTTTCATTTTATGCATGCTTTACAGTAACTACAGTACTTCATTTCTGCTTTACTAGAGTACTTCATTTCTGACATTGTAGAAACGGCATGAAAGTTAAGTAGAAGGCTGATTTCGTCTTTTAGTTTCCATTATCACACTCCATTTTACACGTTAATAATGCTTTTGCAGTGGCCTTTCATTTCGGTCGGGTATTTCAGATGGGTACGCAATTATATTGCTGGTGGCGGATTGCAGCCCATCTATGAGTACGGCAAAAAATAGTGAACTCATTTTGTTGTTCGACAATTTTGATTGAATTCTAAATTAAACATTTAGTTAGATTATAAGTTCGTAATGTGTGTATTCGTCATTCAAAATAAATAAATGACATTAGCAATATATGCCAACACATATAAACTTATACCCTGATATGACAAGCCACTATATATAATTTAGTAAGGATGTTGCAAGATGTATGGGAATTGGAGAGGAAGGTTCAAATGTTGTTTAGAGCAGATAACATTATTAAAGTCGCCAAGTTTATCCTAAAAGCACCTTATTCCCACAGGTGAAAGATGTAACACTCACACTTTGATTAAATTTTTCTAAAAAGGGAAGTTGATGACAAATGCAGCAATTTTTTTTCTAAATCAAGGACATTTAATGACAATCAATATAAAATACCATACAATATCACAGTTATATAGCCTGGAATTTCTCAGTTAAATGTTATTTTACAGCATACAAAAGCCAGTGAAAGGTAAAGAAACTCCTGCTTTTATATAAAGGATGTTGTCTGACATTTTATAGTATTGGTGCAATGACTTTGATGTAAGCTTTCAAAGCTTCATTGCTTGAAATTAACGTTGAAAGTCATTCACTTGTTAGTTTCAGTGCAGATTGAAAAAAAAAAGATTTAATTGACCATTACGCACGTTATTACTATACTACAACAACGGATCACGTCAAACATCGTACAATTTGATAATTTCGATATCACATAACAAAAACATATATAATCCTAGGCCATTTGATGTTATTATTTTGCTGTTATTTGTCTAAATATAATTTATAATTTTTCTTTTTTTCTCAATTTAACATTAACACATTTTAGAATTTGCATTTCCATATTTAGTTACCACCACCAGAGGCATTCAATTCGTTATCTGTTGAACGAACAATGGTAACATAACGGTAACGTTACGTTACCAATGGTAACGTTACGTTACCAACTGCGCAAGAAATCGCCTATTAATACCGCCTGGTGGGGATTCCTTAACTAAATATTCTCATGATATTGGATTGTCAATATGGTAAGGGTGGGGTTTGCTGCA
This sequence comes from Cyrtodaria siliqua, assembly GCA_037043455.1. Lineage (NCBI taxonomy): Eukaryota > Metazoa > Mollusca > Bivalvia > Adapedonta > Hiatellidae > Cyrtodaria > Cyrtodaria siliqua. The sequence continues at coordinate 11,515 of JAWPHD010008830.1, forward strand.
CCCTTGATCCGGGTTTAAACCCCCAACTGTCTTGATGTTTGTTATGTCTCACTCTAATCTTTCAATTACATATTTCAAAGGCTTATTTAACAGTCATGCTTCTGGCTGACTACTTTCTACGAATGATGCATTTTATGCAAGGTTTGCATAATACTTAAGTGCTTGGAATCAAAACCGTTATTCATTTCCGACTTTTGGAGACCGCTGAGCCTGGTATTTATATATATATATGGGTGATACATTCTCAAATACTTTTATTTCTTTACTGTAATTTTGACTGGTGGTTCCACTACGCAAGCCTTTAAAGGTTCTGAGTATTGTTTAATCACCCTTAAGATGCGTAGTCTGCGTTCTAATTTATTAGTTTTTTGACTGTTACTTTTGATACTCATCATAACCTGAGCTCCCAACTAAATTCCATTTTGTTTATTTCACCCATTGTTTTCTCGTTAAGGACAAAGCGTTTTGTTAGAAACTGGGACCATACTCCGCTGACCATAGACTAGTATGAACACAACTCATTGAAGGTTCCATATTCACCGTCATATGCAGTCTTTTTATAGTTATCGTGTTCGGGAATTTCCAAATTCCTCATTTCATGCTCTTTTTATATTTTTTTGTATGAAAGGACCAGTAAATAACAACTTGGAAACATATTGCGTTATTAAGTCCCTTCTAGGGAAACAAGCGGCGTTATTTCTATCATCAAGCCCATTCTGTGTTGCCTTAAAGTAGACTATTGCTGAAGCCGGTTCTAGGAGGCGTGAGAGGTGTTGAATTTTACAATTACCTCTCATTAAACAGACTCAATAAATCCGAACCTGCTACTTTTCTCTTTTGTTTGCATTTGTTGCTTCCAAGGGTCACGTTTTTAGTATTATTGACATTCACACTATCGTTTGTTTAGTGCTGTGTGGCGGCCGTAAAACGTCGCCCCGACTATAAATCATAAGTGTTATTATTTACTGATCCTTTGGGATCATCAAACCCATTCTGTGTTGCCTTAAAGTAGAATATCAGTGAAGCAGGTGCTAGGAGGCGTGAGAGGTGTTGCATCTTATAATTACCTCTCATGAACAGACTCATTAAAACCGAGTCTGCTACTTTTCTTCCATGTTTGCGTTGTGTTTGTTGCTTCCAAGGGATCACCTTTTCGGTATCTATTACAAAACAGTGAAATCAGAATTGTGTCAATATAATAAGTAATCTTGCATCAAAGACAATAATTTTTGGTAATTGACAATGCAACGACATATCCACTTAGAAAAATATTGCATTTTCTCTAAACGTACTATAATATGTCAATGAAATTTATCCTATGACATTGGGTTATGACATTGGTATATATACCAATGTCATACTCAACCAAATTAGTTATAAGACAAGGTAGTTTAGTGCAATTTATTAATATTTGTAAACGGCGTTGTGGTGGGGTCTGATGGGTGTTTCTGAAGGGGTGGGGGCATTTATCTATATGTGGACATCAATACTGATAAAACTGAGTTTTACCTTTACTTCTTTTAGAAACCACTATTTATAGTTGATGATGCTTGTGTACAGAATCGCCTTAAAATATAAATTTAATATAAATTAAATACCCCCGCACCTGTTGCCAATTGCAGGAATATGTCATCGATTGCAATGAAATAATATCCTTAAGACAGTTTTGCTCCACTGTCACAAATACTTAATATATAAAAATGTAATTTTACAAATTTATTGTCGAGAATATTCTAATGTGAACGTTTATTATAATATAAGTATATAAGTAGATAATTAGATATAAAAGTCGAACAGGCAATCTAGCATTCAATGACAACAGTCAACCAAAGACATGCACACATACAAACAATACTTACTCATGAGAATACAAATCAATATGACATCACAAACATAAAATGAGAGTGGACCTTTGGAAATGGTCGAACACGATAAATACGAAATATTGCAGTCTCGGTTAGATTGAGACTGTTCATGAACGGTAGTGAAATATGCTCGCTACCGTTCAGGACACCTAGCCCCGGGTTGAGCAGAACTCATTATTCATAAAATCAATAGTACCGAATTTTAACCAGTCCGAAGATGGCATGCATATGGCGGTGGACACTCTATATGTACTGTTCATGTGATCATGAAATGCATACAACTTAAAGTTTGTAACTTAACATTTAGAATAAGGTAAGTGTGATACTGATTATATCAAACATTATTTCATATTTTTTAATATTTTGAATCCTCGTTCTTTAAACCTGAGAGCAACACCTCATAATGACCTCTGTGCAAAAGAGCATCAAGAAAATATGATACGTTTTAGGACGGAAATCGGACACAGACACAGTTGAGCGATATAATTTAAAACAGTTTAAGATTAAAGAAGATTTATATTAATTTAATTCATAGCTCATACATTTATATTGCAGTGATATTGCTTAGAAAATCACATATTGCATGTACACAAAACAAGAAAAAGATGAGAACAGCTTTAAACGAAGAAGAACACAAGTAGTATAACACATTACATGGTTCCGCCTTAATTCCATTAAGTAATGAGAAATATTATATTAGCTGGATTTTATAAACGAACATTGCAACAATAAAACATGTTTAAAAAACATTTTTTACTTGAAAAAATGCGATAACCTGTTCAAAATTACCTATTAAGCCTTTTAATTTTACAATATGCATACACTTTAAGCCAAAATTAAGGTTTTATTTTATACCCCAGCCAACCCCGTTTTCGCTTCATGGAGAAGGGGTTGGATGGAGTATGAAAGTTAATACTCAGACCACGTAATGATATTTACTGAAAAAGGAGTATAAAACAACCAATGTGTTAGGTGGTAAACCTTTGACGAAGTAACTGTATCAAGGTTGCCATCTGCAGTGATCGGTCGATATCATATGAGTTAAAGGTGAAATGCATGATCTTATCCATAATTTCGTGTGTTACATGTATTTGAGCTTTTATTTGAAATAGATAGACGAATAGGAGTGACAGAAACCAATGTCACAAACATAAGAATCATTGGGCATCTTCATTTACATGAAATAAGTTTAGGTTAAATTCTTACTAATATCCTTTGAGTGCGAACAGTCGTTACATATATAGATATCTCTGTGTTGACTTGAATTGCACTTATTAGCTCGACTATTCGAAGAATAAGAGAGCTTATGTAATCACCCCGGGGTCGGCGTCGGCGTCGGCGTTGGCGTCGGCGTCGGCGTCCCACATTCAGGTTTGCATGTAAGCTGTGTTTACAAGTCTATATCTCTTACATTTCTTATCCTAGCACAACCAAATGTGGCCATGGGCTTTCTTATAGCATTATCTTAAGGGCTGCATAAGCAATTTTGGTTCTTGTAACCCATGGGCTCCCATGGAACCCAAATTATGATAGCCCTTAAAATGTGTCTGTTTCACATCAAATTTTGCGTGTAAGCTGTGTTTACAGGTCTATATCTCTTGCATTTCTTGTCCTAGCTGAACTAAATTTTGGAATTGGCTTCCTTATAGTAAGTTGTAAAGGGTTGAGTAATTAATTTTGTCTTCTGCAAATTCTGGGCTTCTATGGAACCCAAATAGTGATGGCCCATTAAATGTGCAATAAAGGCAAATCTAGGTTTGCATGTAAACATGTATATATGTATAAATTTGGTTTGGGATTTCTTATAGCATTATGCATCTTATTCATACTTCACTCATATTGGGGCATGGGCTCCCTCCTCCCCCCTAGACCCCACTCCCCTCCCACGCCTCCACATTTTTTTTTTTAACTTTTTTTTTTTTACATATTTCTGTGTTGTTTTGGTCGATTCTTACACATATATGTTGCCCTTCCCCCTCGCCCCCACCTAACCCCCCCACCATCACCCCCGCCTCTCGCCCCTCGCCCCCACTTGAAACTCTATTTTTTTTTTTTACATATTTCTGTGTTGCTTTTGTCAATTCTTACACATGTTGCTCCCTGCCCGCTGCCCCCTCCCCCGCCACGCCCCACCCCCACCCCCACCCCCACCACACACTCGAAACTAGATTTTTTTTTTACATATTTCTGTGTTGTTTTGGTGAATATTTACACATAGCTTCTTACACATAGCTTCTTACACATATATGTTGCCCCCTTGTCCCCCTCACACACCCCGCCCCCCTCCCCCACTTGAAACTATATATATAATTTTTTTTACATATGTCTGTGTTGCTTTTGTATATTCTTACACATGTTGCCCCCTGCCCACTACTCCGCCACCCCTCCCCCCCCCCCACCACACACTCGAAACTAGATTATTTATTAAAAATAAATAAAAAAAAGTATAAAATGTATTCTGTGTTGTTTTGGTCAATTCTTACACATAGCTATGTTGCCCCACCTCCCCTCCCCTACCCCAACCCCACGCTCGAAATGGAATATTTTTATTTAATGTTTATTGTTTTTTTACATATATCTGTGTTGTTTTGGTAAATTTTTACACATAGCTTCTTACACATATATGTTGCCCCCACCACCCCACCACCCCATTTCCCCACTCTCCACCCCTCCACTACCTCACCCCCTGCCCCCCTAACACTCCATTTTTTTTTTTTTTTTTTACATATTTCTGTGTTGTTTTGGTCAATTCTTACACATAGCTTCTTACACATAGCTTCTTATACATATATGTTGCTCCCTTCCCCCCCTCCCCCCTCACACACACACACACACTCGAAACTTTTATTTTTTATTTATTTTTTACATATTTCTGTGTTGTTTTGGTAAATTCTTACATATAGCTATGTTGCTCCCCCACCCCTCCCCTCCCTCACCCAACCCCCACGCTCGAAATGGAATATTTTTATTTAATGTTTATTGTTTTTTAACATATATCTGTGTTGTTTTGGTAAATTCTTACACATAGCTTCTTACACATATATGTTGCACCCTCCACCCCATTCCATGCTTCTCCACCCCCAACTCGAAATATTTTTATTTTTTATTTTGTTTTACCATATTTCTGTGTTGTTTTGGTCAATTCTTACAAAGCTTCTTACACATATATGTTGCCCTCCCAACCCCCGCCTCTCCCCCATCCCCACTCAAAACTTGATTTTTTAATTATTATTTTTTTACATATTTTTGTGTTGTTTTGGTTAATTATTACATAGCTTCTTACACATATATATTGCCCTCACCATGCCCACTACCCCCACCACCCACCCCATCTCTCCCCCACTCCCACCCCACCCCCTACCCCCACTCAAACCTTGATTTTTTTTTGATTTTTTTTACATATTTCTCTGTAGTTATGATCAATTCTTACACATGGCTATGTTGCGCCCCCAAACCCACCCCACATTGTTTATGCCTTGTTTTCTGATGGTATATACTAGCTATACAATTGATTATTCTCTGAAAAATCGAATAGTCGAGCTGCGCTGTTCTCCGACAGCTCTTGTATTTGACATTTACTAACGTTACCAATTATCTAATCTGCACGAAGACCAGCTAACGCCACGATCGACTACAATACGAGTATATGGTGGTACATATATATACGAGATATTGGACTGTTTGCCATAAGTAAATAACAAGAGTGTATATAAATGCTAGTGCGATGCCTTTGTGCTGAAGAGATGCAGTTTGTAAATGTGTTAGCATACCGTATAGGAACTACGTTTGTATTTATGGAAATAGACAATACGTCGTTTTTGAAAGACGAATACATAAACGAAATATATTATTTTGGTTCTGCTGTCATACATTCCATTAAATTTCATATAATGAGACATAATCCATGCATCGCAAATATACCTAATATATCACGGTGTTACTTTTTGATATTCAATTATGTTAGAATAGAACGAACACGAATAAAATACATAAAGGTGAGTCATTTAGTATCGTATAGATATATTTAACTTGAATGATTGTATATTTGCATGGTATACCATTTGTATGGTTTGAGACGGATCTGTAGTGTAACATAGAAAGCACAGGTTGAACCCCAAATATTTATATACGAGAGAGAATAATGAAAACACTAAGTCGCCACTATGCTTTCCTCTTTGATTGTGCGTTGATCGGAATGAGTGTGGATCCTATGATGACGTGTACCTAAATCATCAAATGACGGTTACGTAGCGTTTGGTGTTTTGTAGTACCCTTATGGCTTGTTATCTTGTTGTTCGGGCTTCTGCCAATTCATTTAGTACTTACTTTGTGACTTTCTAAGCTTTTTTATATTGTATATTTGATAATTTCTATGTTACACCAATATTGCCTATTAATGCTTCCTTGTTTGTTAGAGAATATAACCTGGCGGGAATTTCTTTATTTACACTGTCCTGTTTTATTGTAATAATGATAGGAAAAGAGTGAGGTTTTGTTGCACGCTAGAACCTGGTTTAAACCCCCATCGGCCGTTTTTGCCACTGGCCATTTCAAGGCGGTAGCCATATTGTCAATAAATACTGAAAGGGGGTCCCTTGGAAGCAACAAACAAGAGATAAATGTAGCAGACTCGGTTTTATTGAGTTTGTTCATGAGAGGAAATGTCGAATGCAACACCTCCCACGCCTCCAAGAGCTTAAGCGATATTCTACTTTAAAGCCATAAAGATCGGGCTCATAATACTTTTATGTTTGTGGTATCATATCTTGGCTTTTTATTCATCTTTATAGTTGTTGTTTCTTTCTGTGCGTGTGTGTTTGTGGTTGACTATGGCCCTTGAGTGTTACATTTCCTGTTCGACTTGTATATATACTTTTACTTGCGGTAAAGAGAGCGTGTTATTTCAATAGTGTGATACTTTTGGCTTATTTAAGAACTTATCACATGCAAAACGTTAAACAATGTATTGATCGTCAATGGTGAGTACAGAAGTATCATAATGCCTTCCTGAAGGCATCATAGTAGTAGTTGATTATGTTGTTTATCTAACATGTCTATCAGCAGAAATGTCAGCCTATTATATCAACACGACAGTTTCGACAAGTTAGTTCAAGTAAATGTTGTATCAGAAATCTCTCGGCGACATAGACAACAGCAACTATTATGTTTAATACGTTTAATAATGACAAATCCATTAGACAACGTCATCATTCTCAGGAGATGTTTCATGATTAAGATAATGATTGTGTGTCTTTGTAGAATACTGCTTAAGCCGGTGCTAGGGGGCGTGAGAGGTGTTGCTTCTTTCATTACTTCTCATGAACAGACTCAATAAAACCGAGTCTGCTGCTTTATTCTCTTAATTGTGTTTGTTGCCCCTAAAGGATCACCTTTATCAGTATTTATTAACATTCACACTAGCGTTCGTTTAGTGCAGTGTGGCGGCTGTAAAACGTCTCCCCGTGCTACGAATCAGTAGTGTTCTTTTTACTGGTCCTTTGGGACCAGGGAACCCTATATTGGTGGCTTTGAAGTAGAATACCGCTTAAGCCAGTGCTAGGGGACGTCAGAGGTGTTTATCAGTATTTATTCCTATAAGGTAGTGATGTTTAACCATGAAACAAAATTAACGCTGAAATGCACAATATATCACGAGTGTATTAAAAACATGTCTGGAATACCTTTCATGGAAACAGATAACAAACATGTGATTAAATAGCAAGTGAGTTGTGTGATCTAATCAGCGTTTCTGGTTTACTAACCAAACACGTGAACCACTGGACTATTGCCTGAAATTAGTGCGCTAAACAACGTGTATTGATAACATAATTGTACTGAACAACAACAGCAGTTGCAGCCCAAGAGAAAACCAATCTAGGGTACGACCAGAAAATCCGAGTGATGAAGGTTCATGCACCAACCTCCCTTTGCAGGGTTTTATAAGGGAGTCTCACAAGAGAAAATTGAAACGTAGTGATTGACTGTAGAGGGGTCAACTACCAAACAAGTGCGTCAACCACCAAACAAGTGCGCTGTAATACTAAAGGGTCGTATCCTTTTCCGACGAATTTCCTGATTAATTGTGAGGTCAGGAAATCCGCCAGTTTATAGATCACATCTCTACAAAATAGCAGTTGTGATATTCCTAGTCAAAGTAGATATAAAATCGATCAGGACAAGTAGCATTCAAGGACGACAGTCAACCACAAACACACACAAAAACAAACATACTTACATAGGTGAATAAAGATGAATAAAAGGTAAAACAAGACATCACAAAAAGGGTTGACAATAGGGCTAACGCCTTGGAACGGTCAGTGGCAAGAAAGGCCGCTGGAAGTTTAAAACAGGTTCTAGTGTGCAACAAACCTCACTCCTACCCTATTGTCATCCAAATAAACGGGACAGTGTAAATAAAGATAAAGATATCCGCGCCAGGTTATTATCTCTAAACAAACAAGATTGTATGATAGTGATTATAAGCAAGGATCTTACTAAGTAAATCACATCACCATATAAGTCAGGTTGTGATAGTCCTCTCGCAAAAGAGTTCTTAAATTACTTTTATATTTTAAAAGTAGATCAGATAACGATAATAATATTTTTCAATTTCTTTCGAAGTTGATGGTAACAGTAGCCCTGCCAGAGTAGCTTTTTATTTATACACATATTGGGAATATTAAGTCCTCAAAACGACTACACGCTCAATAGAGTGATATTAATCATGATAAGGAGCGGCAGTATCAGAAATGTTATCTCTGTTGAGTTTAGGATATATATTATTAACCATAGTAGAAAGGATTGTTAATGTTCAATATGTTATCCAAATACCGAGAGGTGTCATTAAAGGCTTCAATAACATCTGCATGAACATGACTCAACATGAAATCTCTTTCATCGCAATACAAGAACAATTTTGCGACAAGAGGTGCACAGTTCGTACCCATCAACAATTTGTCTATAAACGGTACAAACATATTATCTTATAAGAAAATGAGTGCTTCACAAACTTTTTGTTAAGTCCACATAGTGTAATTGTCTAAACGGTAATTAGTAAAACACGCTTTAATATTGTTACAGGCCACCAATTTCATAATTGATAGAATACGTGTTTGACTCATGCAGCAGGGCAAACTTCATTCGTAACAGTCTGCAGTCTCTTTACATTAAATACTGTACTGCAATGACTCACATTTTCAAAGCGCAATTTCAACATTTATGAATTTTGTGTTACAAAGTGTACTCTGATTAAAAAGTCTAAAAATCACAGTTGCGCCCTTTCGTTAACTAGCTGCAACCCACTTTTACAAAAACATTTTCGGAATTCTCTGGGATATTACGAGAAATTTATATATATCAGTGTATATGTATTGCTATTGGGCGAGGCGCTCTGTCGAAGTTGGTGTCCTGGGCTGCGAGTTCGAAGCCGTTGGTAAGTGGCTAGTACAACATTTTCTCCACATATAATATCTAATATTTATACTTGTATCTTATAGATCCTACGTTAAAGACAGTTCGTTATTATGAATTTAATTCTCTCAAATAATAAATAATTATATTCTAAATTCATTTTATCAGTATTGATCTGGCGTCATTCTATGGTGAATGTTTGCATGTGTACCTGAGGTTATAATCATGTCATGTGAATCCTCTATCGTAGCAATATACGCTATGGTTGTCGTTATTTGACGTAAAAGCCCGAAGATATCCGACGCGATCACCAGTTTCAAGAGTAAGGCCTTAAGTATCACCCGAATTCCGAAATCATTTTTTTAGGTTGACTAGGTGACCGAGTGGACTAAGGCGTCTGCTATTGGGCGAGGCACTGTGTCGAGGTTGGAGTCTGGGGCTGCAGGTTCAAATCGGTTGGTAAGTGGTTAGTACAACATTTCTCCACACACACACATATACATTATAACGGAAAGTCCAGAGTTCTTTTTTCCTTTAGTATAGTAAACAGAATCAAAATTTATGCGTTTATTGAATGCTGTGTGACGGCTGTAAAAAATCACCCCGACTACAAAATCACTAGTGTTATCACGCCTGCTTAACGCATTCATGGTACAGCAGTATTTACTATGAGTGCTGCATCCGGTACATATTTATTGGAGCCATAACGTGCGAGGTCAAGGTAAGAAATCGAGTGGTTTTCTTATATAAATAGTTTTATTAAAAATCTGAATTCATGATTCGACCCCCTTTTAATGCATTATCATGTATTGAAAACACCATGACAATCGGCGAAGTGGCCTTTTCTCATATCGTTTTTATTGTGCTCACATCTACCGTAAAAAATCACGCTGTCAGAATCGGACAAAATTAGACTGTTCTCGTGACAAAAAATACAACTAGACATCAAGAGCAACATTTCTGTAATTTTTTAGGAAAATCCATCCAATAATTTTAGAAGAGAAGTCGCCCGAAATTCTGCGCATGAAAAACTACAGAAAATGCCATTAATATAATGAGCACTTAGGTAATTTCCTGAAATGCGATTATCTGATTACAGTTCGTTCGAATTCTACACTGTATAAAACTGCCATTTAGTTAATTATTTAATGACAAATTTTCCGCATTCAATATTAAATTTAAAATCTAAGGAAACACTATGCAAATATACATGCTAACACCATATATATTTTTTCTTTTAATGTCTATAATAAATTACTGTTGGCTGACCCTGGAATGGTTTGAAAATACCACGTTGAGCGTTTCATGTTCACCGTCATGTTCATAGCAACTTCGGGATGTCTAAAATGTTCGTAGAATTGACATATTAAATATTAAGTTCTGCTCAACACGGGGCAAGAAGGTGTAAACGGTAGCTAGCAGTGTTTATAACCATTCATGAACACTCATATCGAGACTGCAATCAATATATTTATATTTATCCTGGTCTTCGATTGACAAACTTCCTATCATAGTCTTTTTATATTGATAAGTTATCATTGTATGAAACCATTATAATAATAATCTAAGAATTATATTATTACATGTATTCAAATTAATTCATTAATACACTACTAATTCATAGAATGAGTATATATTCCCTATTGCTACTTCTTTAAATTTACAAAGCAAAGCAAAATGATATATAGGGTCCTATAGAAACCACAGCGTCCGAACGCAATGGCATCGTAGGACCGCACTGTACTGCAAACAAGGACTTAATACTACAATGAAAGAGACAAAAAACAACAGAAAGGGTGGTGAAGACAGGGTTACCGACTTGGAACGGTCAGTCGGCAAAAAGGCCTACTGGTTAGCTTGAATCGATTTTAGATGCGCACAATCCTCGCTATTATCCTGCAAAACACAATCTACAAAGTACAATGATCCAATGACAAAGTATATGAAGAAATACTGCAATTAAGTATTACCTCTCTAAGACTAACGTCAACACGTACTTCAAAACGTCCGTCTTCCGCCCCAGTAATGACAGCTTTAGTCTGATAGAAGCTCTTGACTGTCAGATTCTATTATATTAAATTTTCAAGACATGAACTAGAAGTTAAGAAGTGCGATTATTATGAAAAATGGAGTGGTCTACCCCTACAACAAACATATCGACTGTCATATATGACAAAACATGTGCTACAATTACGTAACACACCATGGAAAAGACATATTTAACCAAATAAATCTCAACAAGTATAGTGTTTGAATAAATACGCTTCTTTCGTTTTCGAATGAAAAGTACTTTTATAAACGTTCACCTTCATCATGTACATGTCATAAATGACTAACTCACAAAAACACGTCGTATTGGCTCTTATGAGGGAAAATGTCGTTTACTGTTATGGTTAATAATTCCTATCCTAAATAACTTCTGATGATGTCCCTTTTTTCTAGGTTTAAATTTCTTATCAAGATGTATGTTATTGTGTGTGTTTTTTTTTACCACTGACTCCTGGGCTGTACCCGTTTTGCCAACCATTTTATGTTTGCAGTGTCGCATACAATAATTGTTTGTTTCGAAGGTGTGTTTTGGTTGACTGTGTTTTGTGAATGCATCATCTCCTGTTCGACATATACACCTACTTTTATGAAATGACCTGATCTTAATTTTGGCATAGTTAGTGTCCCCTTCTTAGACAGGGTTATTGACAAATTACTATCTTATGGGGTATATATTTGTCAACGTATTTGTTTTCAAATTCTCTAAGTTGGGGACTTCTCCTTGAATGCTACTTTCCCTGTCCGATCTTTTTATATTTCTTTATAAGTTTTAACCCGTTATAACAAAACGAAGGTCACCCATCAGAGCTACCGTTGCCATATACTTCACAGGACAGTTGCCACATGTTATTATCATAACTCTAGTCTTCTCCTGACATATATAAACGATACGTTAAGAACACCTCTGCGACAACGTATATCCTAACCAGAATGCTATGGTTACGTGATTAACTAAGTTCTTAAGATCTCTTTAACATAATCCTTTACATATACTGTCAATAGGGTATGCTAATTATTTTAGAACACATGTTTAATAATTAACCCAGTAACACTTCGCAACTACGTTTTCTTGTTTGGATGATGTTTCTCCCTAAAGCATACAAAGTACGTGTTTTATGTTCATAAATACTGTCTTGCCGTAACCGTAATGGTTTATTGTCTTATTGCTCTGGCTTTTTATTCATTGAGTACATTCTTGGTGTACTTTCTTGACGCTTAATTTGATATGTTATGCACATGATCAGCTCTGTTTTAAATTTTAGCTCTCAGTAATGCTGCCAACTTGTCAAAAATAGACTTGCGGTGGTTTCTTTACATACCGTTTACTGGGATGACGGTGTTGTTTATAGAGAACAGTTGTAATCAGGCACCGTTTACATTGTAAAAACACATGTAAATTAACAAGAAAATACAAGGATCGCCCCGTACACCCATAAGACACGTTACGACATTATAATGGAGTGTGCCTTAATTTGGCATCTTTATGATAAACTAGTAAAAATAATAAAGGTTAGCCAGAGTAAACATAGATATAAAAATCGAACAGGAAATGCAGCATTCAATGACGACAGTTAACCGCAAATACAAACAGAAAAAAAGTACAAATTTAAAGATGAATAAAAGGTCAAATAAGACATCACAAGCACAAAAGGGTTGACAATAGGGCTACCGCCTTTGAACGGTCAGTGACAAAAAATGCAGCTGGGGGTTTAAACCAGGTTCTATGGTGACCCAAACCTCGCACTTACACAACTGTCAACCCAATTAAACGGGACAGTGTAAATAAAGAAATCCCCGCCATGAACTATTCTCTAACCAACAAGGCAGCATTAATAGGCAATATAAGTAAAACACAAAGATGCTCGTGTTGATATAAATACAAAAAAACAATAGCATAGAAAGCCACAAAGACGGTACTCAATGACTTGGCAGAAGCCAGAGCAACAAGACAATAAACCATTGTGGGCACGACAATACAAGACTGCAGACATCAAACATCAAACGTCACCGTCCTTTTGGGCTTTAGGTTAACGTTATCATAGGGTCTACAGCCTGTCCGGTCAAGTTCACATACACTTTACCATCTAAGGATTGAGGTCGTGCGCCGAAATGACAGTTGCAATTTACATAGTATACGTGTGCATGATCTCGTACAATGGGCAATTTGTCGCCGTCGTTATTTCCAGAAAAGATGCATCTAATTGTATCTGAACTAACGAGCAACTTGTAGACGGACACAACTAATGGCTTTAGTATAAAGAACGATTGTAGAACATGCTGATAAAGCCTTTCATACAAAGCAAAATCAGGCACAATATTCGATACACCACAGTACATTGTAAAGGAAGGAAAACATCTAGGCATATCTCACTTTTTGGAAAGTGATGTAACTAGAACTGTTGTGTTTTTGTTCTATTTAGGACATACCATAAGCTTTTCAAACCTTACTGAACAGAAGCTGATCGATTTCGGGAGTAGACAACACGAAGGCGTATCACATTTGTCTTTTTCGGAAGAGTAGATAGAGTATTCATATTCGTTATATGCGCTTTAGAAATATTGTTTTGAAAATTGAAATTGTTTGTTTTTCTTATTGTCTAACTGTAGTAAATAAAGACATTCGCATTTCTTCAGTTTTTCCAAACCATATTTATTATTGAGAGGTTTGAACATCTTGAATAAGGGTGGAGGAATGATCATAATCGGATGACAAAGACAGAAGATCTGATCAGCTGGAGCTTCTATTCAAACGGATATGTAAGCCGCCATTTTGAGAGCTATGACATCACAGTTCTAAATGATCATAATTATATGGAATATTTATAAATATGAATATTTACTGATTTACAGGCTAAAAATGACAGTAACTGTATGGAAAGTATGTTAACTTTATGACAATAATGCTTTATATGACCAGTGAAGGATTTTAAATTAATTTGCAGTGATTTTCGTTGCTTTAAATTATATTTTCAATATTCCATATTTGGTAATTTAGAACTATGACGTCATAGTTTTAAAAATGGTAAAAAATTACGTGTTAGAACACATGTGAGGCCTCTATAGCCCAGTGGTAGAGCGCTAGGCCCACAAGCGGAAGGTCGTGGGTTCAAACCCCGCCAGATGTTGTTCTCTCCATTTCATGTTTCATTAATTCATTGCTTTTCATTCATCACCATTTCGGCAAAAATCCACCTTCTCAGCCCTCAAATTTGCTTCACGAGTAGTTAGTAGCTCACTGCTGTCTTGTGACGATGTTAGGCCGACGTTCACCGAATAGGGATAGGGAAGCTGTATGGTTATTCGTATGTCGCGTCTAAAGTATTCAATGGCCAGTAGCCTAGTAGTGGCATTATAGCAAAAGGAAAAAAAGTGAAACATCAGGTGAACTGCGGGTGAACAGCGAGAGTCGTCGTAGAAACGGAATACAGAGCGAGGCTCCAGCAGAAAGTAGGTCAAAACAGATCACCATGCAGTAGGAGGGACAAAAGCAGAGCTGGCGGAAGACGGAGTGAGAGAAAGCGAAAGAAAGGAGCCGATAAAAGGGCTAGAGAAGTTTGGCAAAAAAAAAAATGTTTGACACATCTCTTTTCATATTATTACTTACTTAAAATAATTTATCTGTGAGAAAATATATCATAGAATTATACAATGTAAATGATTTCTTGTAATATTTTTAAAAAACTAGCAGACAAACGGCGGCATATTTAAAACAATTGATACAATTTCAGCTTGAAGGCGTTGGTTGGAGATACTATTTTAATTTGTTTCTAAGAGTGACATGTGTAAAACACATCTGAAGATTGCCGTGGGTCCGTTTAACGTCAATTGATGACATGCACTTTGTCAAATAAATACTCAAATTGACTCCAAACAAACGTATCTAACAAGCAAAACCATACGAATATATTGGCATGAAAGTCTAAACAAAACAACGTAATGTTCTGTGTTAAACATCTTCAGTCTTTGACAAATACAGATGTGGATGGTCTCTGGCGTATTTCAGGATTATATCAAGCATTGCTCGTAACGAGAAATAATAAAACATTTATAGACATTTAACTTACCAGCCTTTTAGTGTACTAGACATTGTGTTTCTGGTAGATAGAGGATGGAAGATAAAACTGTTGTAGAATATAAAAGCATTACTTTATGTGCGTATTTATATAATCGCTTTGTCATACTATAAACGTCCAACAGCACTTGTTATCCATACATTCAATTTGATAAAATCTATTTTATGGAAACATGCTGCAATAAGAAAATTAAATCATTTGCTTTCAACGCATAACTATCATTACAGCCTGAGACAGACGTATTTTACTGCTCGTTCGAATTCTAAAATGTATAAAACTGCCATTCAGTTAATTATTTAACTATAAATTTTCCGCATTGAATATCAAATTGAAAATTTAAGGAATCGCTATTCAAATATGCATGCTAACACCCCACAGACAGCTATTTAAGCAGATATAGTTTTTCTTTTAATGGCTGTAATAAATTACTGTTGGATGAACATGGAATGGTTTGAAAATACCACACTGAAAGTTTCATCTGGAAGTAATATTCATACCATCTTCGGGATGTCTCAAATATTCGTAGCATTGACATAATACATATTAAGTTCTGCTCAACACGGGACAAAAAGGTGTGAACGGTAGCTAGCAGTGTTTATTACCGTTCATAAACAATCATATCGAGACTGCAATCAACATGTTTTATATTTATCGAGGTTTGCGGTTTCAAATTTCTCCTTCCATAGTCTGTTTATATTGATAAGTTATCATTGCATGAAGCCATTATAATTATATTCTAAGCATCAATTCGCATATTACATGTATTCAAAGTAATTCATTAATACACTGCTAATTCATAGAATGAGTATATTCCTTATAGCTATTTCTTTACAAAGCAAGGCAAACCACAATTTACAAAGTACAATGTTCCGCTGACAAAGTATATGAAGAAATACTGCAATTTAGTATTACCTCTCTGAGTGTTTACTCTAATTTTAAACCAATCAGATAAATGGCTCAGAATTCCAAATACTTGCACCATTTAATCATTAAGATTTTGCTACTAGCACTTATATAGAGACAATCGATGAAACCTATCGTAAACACTAAGCCGGATAAAGTCTATGAAGTGAAATCTTCACCATTAAGAAACTGCTACGCTCCCTCCATTTCGGTTTCTTTATTTTGTTTTCTTAATGGTGAAAAATTCTCTTCATAGCCTCTATTCTATACTAAGAGTATCTTCACCACGTACTTCAAAAAATCCGTCTTCCACTCCAGTGATGATAGCGTTAGTCTGGTACAAGTACTTCACTGTTAGATTCTATTATACTAAATTGTCAGGAAATGAACTATAATCGATATCCTTGGCCAGGGTTGACACTTGCTTAGAAAATGAACTTCTCGTTTTATGACTCAAATTATAATTTATATGCAAATTGAAAATATCTGGACTCTGACAGGACAATTGATTACGTGCTATTGCCTGATAGGATATAGATTTTAATTATAATTGGATTTCAAATACGGATTTAATTTCTCAGAAGGTTAAATACCTATCCAAAACGAGCATACTATCGGGTATCAGCATATGTAACGCCCGATGGCATCATATTCCGGATTTTGAAACCAATAATAATTAAATGAAAGAGTTTGTGAAATACGTATATTCTGTAATAAAAGGAATTTACATTTTACGAGTATTGCGTAAGAATATGTGTATGACACTATACTAATAATTATTGAAATGATGGCCATTTTGTAATGGAAGAGATGATAAAATACATTAACACAATTTAAAATTCATATATTCCTTTTGGATATTAATAATGCCTTAAATCCGGATGGTGGGAAGTCATCATTTGGCTAATGGAGAATTATTCTTATAAGGCAATTATCACGTTTCTTTCCCTCATAAATATCCACATATACCTATTCGAAATGTTATATGGAACTATATGGCATTGAAATAATGATAACATATTCAGTAAATTATATGACATCACGATTTTTTCTCAGCGTTATCAAAGCACGGATGGGCACGGTCTGTTAGAATTCCGTAAAAAATAATGTTTTCACGAAACAATATCGAATTTCTAGCCGGCGATGACTGATGTAATAGTTGCTCTAATCTATTTGCGATGTCAATAAGTGGATTTTTTATGATCAAAGAAATAAGAAACTCGCATGTGTATATAACAAATCATTTTCATTGTCTTTAATGGCATTGTGCCCACGCATTCGTTTGAACTGAGTGTATTTTTTTTGTCTCATAGATTTTCTCTTTAGTAACAATTTAAACGTGATTAAAGAGAAAGTATTAGATTCAATAACAATTGGCAACATTCGATGAACGAATTACATATGTCTTAAATAATACAACGAGATTTATTTGCATAAAAAAGAACCCTTCTAAATATAATTATAAACCAAACAACACAAAACTATTATTTGTTAACTTGCACGGTTATTTATTTCTTTATCTATAATTTTATGTCCGTTTTATTGGGATGACAATAGGGTAAGAATGGGGTTTGGTGCACCCTAAAACCTGATTTAAACCCCCAGCGGCATTTTTTTGCCACTGACTGTTCCAATGCGGTAGCCCTGTTGTCAACCCTTTTGTGTTTGTGATGTTTTATTTTGCCTTTTGTTCATCTTTAACGTTGTTCTTTGTTTCTGTGGCTTTCTATGGCTTCTATAGGACTTTTTTCTCGTTTCGTATGTTAATTGATTCGGATGGTGTAAGGGCATTTGTGAAATCTCGCCAACCCTTGATAAAAGTGATGTTTAAACTCCGATTTGTAATAAACACAAAACAAAATAAACAAAACACTATTTCGGAAATACTGATAAATTTCCGTACATTAATTAAAACCAAAGATATTTTAAGCAATATCAGGTTTATACAATTAAAAAGCTTCCTTTTTGTGCTAAAAGATGCAAGACCGAAGAAAATATATAGTTTTTGACATCAACATCATTGTAGGGTATATAAGTCTTCCGAGCAGCCGGTACCCCTATCGTCAACACATTTGTGCTTGTGGTGTTGCATACCATTACGCAGTCCCGTCTTAATTCCATTAAGCGATGGATAAGCTTATATTAGCCGACTTTATAACGGATATTTTGACAATAAAACACGTTTAAAACGTTTTTTGCGAGCATACAATATGCACATTTGTTAAGTCGAAATTAAGACTTTGATTCATACCCCAGCCAACTCCGTGCTCGCTTCTTGGAGAAGGGGTTGGATGGGGTATGAAAGTTAATACTCGGACTACGTAATGCGTTGCTGCTATTTTTCCTTGCGTGCTTTCGGTTGATTGCGTTCTTTGAAAGCTATGTTTATTGTTTAATATATAGAACATACTTTCCAAGCACCTGCAGTGTGTGTTGTTACTTCTATTTTTGTCGACATGCCGTAAAACACCATTCATTCATTCATTCGGAAATCCAATCATATCTAAACACTTTGGAAATGACGTTCCGCGGTCGACCGTGGTTTCCGTGAATGTTTTCAGAGTCTAATACTGATGACTTGCTACATTATAAAGTCTTATGATAATATTATAAGAACTCTTTCATGGGTATCTCGTGAACATGGTGAAGATAGGAAAGTTCAACCCGCCCGAGTTACAACTGTTTTTATCGGAACCGAGGCTCTGCCGAGGTTCCGTTTAAAACAGTTATACCGAGGGTTGGAATTTCCCTATCTGATTGATTCTTTTCTTGCACACCATTTACATCTGCGCGTTGACGTTGCCAACTAATAACGTTTTGGCATGTTTATGTACAATATGACGTCATGTAACTGTCACTGTTGATATCAGCGGGTGACATGTCTTCCGTCATGTGTAAGATCAGGCTTTCCATCTCCCATGTAAAACGCGGATAACCGTATCCGGTATGTAAGAAATATGATTATACAATACAATAGATACATTGAATTGTTACTCTTCTATATTGGTAATGATATTATTCAGTTGGCTAAAAGTATACGATACGAGGCTATGGTCAATAATACATTTTGATCACCCAACACGTTTATTAACGTTAACAATACAATGTCAGGAATATAACATTCTTTTTACCAGACAGATATGTTTATATTATTGCATACACATTTACAAGCTCCGTTTACTTTCAATGTAACAGGAAACGTCAATATTTGCTCATATTGACGTGATAGTAAAGTCATATTAGGTGTGTAATGTGAACTCGCTCATGATTTGTGCTCTTTCTGTTAATTTCAAAGTGATGTAAAACAATGTTTATTTCATTGTTGTTGCCAATAAAACAAATTGTGAAAATTAAATGTTTTAACCTGTTTAATTGTTCTATAATTTAAAAAAAACGCGTATGCAATAAAAAAAGGTTTTAGATTTATATTAGGATATATGCACTCGTTCTTTCGGGCATAAATATTGCGCTCCTAAAGTAAATATTAGTACGCGATATAGAGTCTGGCGTCGAAATAACTGCTCGTGCAATGTGAAATATTTTGCCGTCATTATTCCTTAACAAGATTTAATTACTGTATCTAAATAACCGAGATAAAACTTGCAGACAAACATACGATAATAGCCTTAGTCTTAAACATGTTTGTGAACACATTATGATAGAGCCTTTTACATAGAAAAGAAATCGGGTCCAATACTCAACACAACAAAATACATTGTTAACGAAATAAATAAACAATTTACAGGATATATCTCGTTTTTGATAAGGGATATATCTACATGGAGATATATTGCTGGGTATATGCTATCTATGGAAAATCACCTTGAATATTTACATTTTTGGCTGTGTATTCATGCAAGAAGATATTGCGTCTTGTTGCTTCTCAATTCCCAGTGAACAACATTAATTTTGGGTCTGATGAACTTTTATTTTTTATGACGTAACGCCTAATTGCCGTAAGTTGCGGTAAAAAAGCGTGCAATGTTGGCAACGTCGCTGTTGTAGCAATACTTATTGCAGCTTTAAAACACTATTTTTGACACACATGCAACGCCTGAAACGACAACAGACTGCGTGATAACAGACTACAGACTACGACTAAAGTGGCATACTGATGTTCTAAACATGGTATTTGGGCTCTTTTCCTGATCATAAAAAACATGAGTGGTTAAAATTAAGTGCGATGTCTTTAATTTGTAAACGACAAACGAGTGTTTGTAACGACAAACGAGTGTTTGTATACCATATATGGATGACGTCGGTCTTTAGAGAAATACAAAACGTCCCTAATCAGATAGATATTACATTTGTGTTTGGTTGCCATAGATTCACGTCATAAATTCCGTATAATGAGACATACCGTATAGAGTGTAAATATACTTAATTGTTATTAATATATATCACGGGGTTACTATTTGCTATTCAAATACGTAGAATAAACAGATGAATCTGAATAAAATACATAGAAGTGAGGCAATCAGCATAACTGTATCGACAGAATTACCTTTGTGCATACCATCTTCGAGACGGATCATACAGTATAACATAGCAAGCACATGTTCATATGTACATGGTAAGATGGAATATGACATAACATTTTCCTAGCGGCCTTCTAAAACTAAGAACGGCAACAGCGACGAAAACTAACACGGTCACAATTTAACAATATTGGCGTCGATGAACGACAGATTACTAAGCAAACCAACAACTAGTAAACTTCTGCCACTCACATCACTGGCAAACTTTATGGTACGCTTCAAAAACACAACGATTCCTTGAATTAAGAGAGTATAATTTATATGCGTCATTTTTGGGATATAATATATGCATACGTACATAAAATATTACAATAGATTCCATATTTCAAATTACCACTCTGCAGTCGTAAACATAGTCTTACTGTCAGGTTGATTATATAATGTCGGCCAATATCTCCAGAAAAGCTTTTTCAAAGCTATGTCACGCCGATCAACTATTTAATTAAACGACAACGAACTAAAAAAACGATTTTAAACCGTATGATAATATTTAATGTAGGCCAGTATCTCAAGAGAACGCTTTTTCAAAGCTAGGTTACGCTGATCAACTTTTTAATGAAACGGCAACGAACTAAAACAAACGATTTTAAACCGTATGATAATATTTAATGTGGGCCAATATCTCAAGAGAAAGCTTTGTAAAAACTAGGTCACGCTGATATACGTTTTAATTTAAAATTAGCGCATTAAAACAAAAATTCTAAACAACATGTTATTATTTAATGTAGGCCAATATCTAATACAAAAGTGGGTCAAAATAAGGTCAAGGTTATCTACATTTTAGTGTAAGGATAACGCATTGAAACAAAGAGTGTAGACAAACTAAAACACAAGCCAAACACACACACGCACACATATATATATATGTGTCATAACGTTAGTAATAACTACCCACTGCAGATGCTTGAGTTCGATATATTGAAATCATTTGTTTTCCAAATAAAATGAAATACTATCAGTATTTAATTAACCTACATTTGATTTGATACCTAACTCTTTACTTGGACTTTTATGAAATGTATGTGTTACCTTTATCATCGAGTTTATCAACAGAATTTATTATCAGAAAATGTTATGTTTTGCTTTTAAATGTGGTACATTTACATTATATTTACTCAAGTTTGCATTACCATTTTCCTGGTTATTTAATAACACCTGACATAACTACAAACTAGTTTCTTACTATTTGTTTGTATGGTGATTTAAGTCAACACATATAACCTTTATGAAGGTCGATTTGTTTGTGGTGGAGGCAGACCACCCACTTTTCCCGCCATCCGTCAGAATCGACATTTCCCCACTTACAAGTCGAGCTCCCATTGGCATTCGAGTCTCTGGGAGCGAACTCGCAAGTCATATATACCCTTATATGTGTTGAAAATTACGTAAAACTCCATGCAAACAAATGTGTATTAAGAAACTATTTTGTAGTTATGTTAGGTATTTTTTCAATGTTGTGATCTTCTTGGTTTTCTCAAGAACTTCTCAAATGTATTAAACAGTATATTGTTCGTCAATGGTGAGTCCAGTAGGTGTCATAAAGGCATTTATAGTTGATTGTGTTGTACATCTAAATTGTTTATAAACAAAAATGTCGGTAGGAAAATCGACCTTATCGATAAATAAGTTCATACTAATAGACAACATAAACTATTATTTTTGACACTTCATAAAATAGGTCTTCGATAGGAAATTATCTAAGTATAATATCATTCATATATGTACTATTGTATTTGTGAGATTGATCAGACACAAATGTCATTTGCTGAAAGCATCCAGTATCATCACTATACATCATATATACAGTCAATGGCTTACAGACGGCTGACGATTTAACAGGATGCTGGCTATTTAGTTACTATTTGTATAAAGTCATTCCATGATGGTCTTCCAGGCTTCCCCAGTAAATCAGCATTAATCGTCTCAATCTATTGATTAGAAGGAAGTTGTATAAATGTATAGGCTGCATGCATTTGCTCTTAGGCATAACATTCGAAATTTGTATTTTCTCAATAGCAGGTAACTTTACTCGCTGTGAGACTTACTCTGAGTACGGGGTGCATTTAACATTGCCTGGTGTAACAGTGTAACAGTGTAACAGTTGCAATTATGCCCATTTTTGAAAGTATTTTAGGCCATCTAAAGTGCGAATAATGTAGTCCACGATATCTTCGCCATACTGAAGACATGTCCCGTTGTGTATCCCTTCCATATCAACACCTTGGTGAACCGCCGCATTTCGCTCAAATGTCTGTACTCTGGACGAACTCCAATAAATAATTCTTAAATATTAATTCTGGGCAGACGCCCAAGTTATCTGTATCTGTACATAACGCATTTCCATCACATTTGACGCATTTGAACGCAACTAGTGTCAGTAACGATGTAGTCAGTGTCGGTAGTTGTTTCCAGTCCCGTATTCCGAGGAAATAAGGAATGTCTGTAAGTTGGCATTATTACATTTTCTGTGGGTGAAATATTGGGATTCTCAGTGAAAGAATATTCATAATCACTAAATATTAATCACTAACTCCGAACACAAAAATAACTAACTGTGACGTTGAATTATGACGTCAATAAGTGTTGCTGACGTCGACGTCATCCGTCGATAACGTTCAATAATGCGACCAATTTAGGTTAAATTTATACATAAACTGATTTAAAGTGTAATAAACAGATTATTTAACTGCTGGCTTCGATTATAGCAAAATCCTTCGCTCGATGGTGGTCGTGTTTTGTTTTTTCACTCACTCACATACGCTCGTTCAGTCGGTGGAAAGCGTTGCAGGTGTATACATGTAGAAAGTGCGGGACGCTATAGTAGGTGTTGGCATGGTGAACATGAAGAATTTGAGAGGCGTAATATTGACGATATTGTGTGTCTACGTGTTGAAAATGCGGGACGCTGTTGTAGGTATTGACACGTAGAAATGCGGGACGATACTGTATGTGTTTACGTGTTGAAAGTGTAGGAGGCTGTTTTAGGTGTTGGACGTGTAGAAAGTTCGGGACGATATTGTGTGTTGACATGTATTAAGTGTGGGACGTTACTGTAGGTGCTGACCTGGTTATAGTCGATATGGCATATACAATATAAACATAAGTTATGAATAGCTAATACCATCACCAGTTGCATAAAAACCTCGAATGTATTATGTAGTCGAATCCTATAATAAAATGTTATCCCTCCTCTTTTTGTTGGAAATGGGCATTATATTAAGTAAGGTGCAGTAGCCAATTTCTATTCGATTTTGTTGTTGTATGTATAAGAAGTGTATTGATATGTTTTATTGGATTAGTGATGAACACTTTCCAAATTTCGAATCTATACATGCACTTTGTGAGCAACTATTAATGAAAACATCTGTACCGTTGACCTGTTTAGTAAACAAACAAGAACTTTCTTACATGTGACACCACCTTTTCTGGTGACTTTTCAAGTGGAAAACTATTTTTCTATATACATATTCAATGCTATATTATCCATACTTGAGTTGAGTTGGAACAAATAATTAAGATGTGACAATTTAACATTGATGTCAATGGCGAAAACAATTGGAGGTTTTATACATTGATCAACATGACGTGTATATAGTGCGGGGCGCTGTTGTAGGTGCTGACCTGTAGAAAGTGCAGTACGCGGTTGTGGGTGTTTACAAGATTCAAGATGAAAGATACACAAGTATATGTATATACGGTACGCGATATATAGACGGTACTCGATATGGCACATAAAATAAAAACATTATAAATGAATAGCTGTTGACCGATATGTTGTGTAGAAAGTACGGGACGCGTAGACACTCATTATGTTGAAGTTCGTTATTAACATGAGGCTTGCGACTAAAACCTGTTGCGATGATTCAACTAGAAAACGCAAATATTTTATCCACACTCTCAGATACAAACATCAGGACATCAGAAACGTATTGTTAGAGAACAGCTTACTTACCGTTCATCCATGACATACCCCGTACCTGGTCTGCCGAATCATTCACACATCCATGACATACCCCGTACCTGGTCTGCCGAATCATTCACACAGCTATGTTGCGCACTCCAGTCCGGTTTTGTGTTAATTTATTATGCATAAACATACCATATTGATTAGAAACGAAAACATATATGTTAATAATGAACACATATAGGAATGTGAACCAAGATGACACATGCAGTCGAAATCACTGCTGGTGGTAGAGCAATAATTTTTTGAAAATTCAAGCTGAACTTGAGTTGTAGATACTAAGAATTGAATACTTAACCCTAAACACGGAAGGTATATAGACGTATATGAATAAAGTCCTGACTTAAATGATAAAACGTTACAGTGTACTCATTAGATTGAAATAAATGGCAAATAGAACAACGAAAAAAGCGCTTTGGAAGGAAATAGAAACAAAGACTTATCACATCCATCCTTAAATCCGTCCATTTCTGAATCAAACATCAGACATTTTACCGTATTTCTTTGACGTATGAAGTTTAGAACCAATCAAAAAGCGAGACGAAAACTGACGATTACCTAATCCGTAGATGGCTTGAGTAAACTCGTTTACGTTGTGAGTGAGATGTTCAATAGTCAAGTTTTTTAATTTTGTAACATATGGATTAGCTCTTTATAAACCTATTGTTATTCTTTCAAGGAGCGTTTAGAACACGTGTCAAGTACGTACGACCCTTTTTTACATAAAATAACAACAAACCGCCCCCCCCCCCCCCACCCACGTACATAAATAATAAACGTGGACTGAGAGCATTGCTTTGTTGTTGGACCCCTTATCCCACCCAACACCCTAACCACACACCACCCACCCACAGATATAAAACAATATAAATAGACTGACAGCGCTTTGTTTTGGTTTTCAAACCATTGTTCTCCTCCCTAATTCTGGATCCCTGCATATACCGTTGCACATCTATGTGTTGGTGGGTGGGTGTGATGTCACCTGTTGTATTTGTATGCAAAGGAGATAATATCCGCACTAATTTCTGTTTCAAAATGTAAAATGATGCATTCCGTTGTTACATATTCTGAAAATCAAAGTACTAAATGCGGTGCGTGATCGTTCGAAAGACGTTTTCGAACAGTTTTCCATTTAGTTTAGTGGTGTGGACAGAGATGTGTGAGAGATAACACTTGATACAACAGCATGAAGGTGACAGTTAGTACCCACCAATGCATCTATATAGACAAATATGTATCCAAGTTAGATATCCAACAATAACCAATGTAATTACTACGGTGTAGCATCGATAAATGTTAAATGCGCTAAATGTTAAACTTCCGCTATGTGTTAAACAATCTTACGCTAAATGTTAAAACTTCCGCTAAATGTTAAAAATTACTATACGCTAAATGTTACAAAATTTACATATAGCTTTTAGTGGAATCCGCTCACCGCGAAATGTGAAAAGTCAGCAAAATTTGTCTGAAGTATGTAATGGTATGAACAGTGCTACTCTAATCGACTCAGTTGAACGTTATACTGATATCATTACGAAAGAAACATTAAAATGCTGAACCGGGTCCGAATGTTCAAAGCAGAACTGACTGCGAATGTTGAACGCAGAACTGGCTTCGAATGTTGAACGCGGAACTGGGTCCGAATGTCGAACGCAGAACTGGGTCCTAATGTTGATAGCAGAACTGGAATCGCATGTTGAACGCAGAATGCAGAACGCAGAGCCAACTTCACACGCATACAATACGTTTCATTGTCAGGATCAGGTTTCTTGCATTTGTATGCCTATACAGATATCACATCACACAGTCATATATATATTGTTTCAGAGTAATCACATGTAGAAGTATAGAAACCAATCAATCAGATTTAATTCATTAATAGTTTTGTATAATATTTATGAAATGTTTTAACGTAATATGGATTTAAATTGTTTTGCCGTATATCATCCTCAACCTTCAGGTTATTAGACAAATAGATGACGCCATTTGGTTAGTTGCACCACAAATTGGTATTAAATAGTATATATCACACATTTGGTTAGTTGCACCACACATTGATATTAAATAGTATATAACCAAACCTTTGGTTAGTTGCACCACAAATTGGTATTAAATAGTATATAACACACATTGGTTAGTTGCACCACAATTGTATTAAATAGTATATAACACACATTATAACACACATTTGGTTAGTTGCACCACAAATTGGTATTAAATAGTAACACACACATTTGGTTAGTTGCATCCACAAATTGGTATTAAATAGTATACACACACATTTGGTTAGTTGCACCACAAATTGGTATTAAATAGTATATAACACACATTTGGTTAGTGGTATTAAATAGTATATAACACACATTTGGTTAGTTGCACCACAAATTGGTATTAAATAGTATATAACACACCGCAAATTGGTATTACATCGTATATATATAAAACATGTTACGATATGCACACTACGGTGTTCCATTAGGGTCAGGTACCATCGCGTATCGACGTTTACAAGTCGATGCGCGATGGTATGATGGCGATAGTACGATGGCACGATGGTACGATGGCGATAGTACGGTGGTATAATGGTGATAGTACGATTGTCCATCGCGTTATCGCCATCGTACCATCGTACCATCGCACAGTCGTACCATCGCACAGCGACTTCTAACAACTTTAAAGTTCGAGTTAACAAGTATATGGCAATAACGCGATGGTATGATGGTCCATCGTACCATCGGGCATCGTCATATAAACTATGTAAGAAGTCGTTGCTCGATGGTACGATGGCGATAACGCGGTGTACCATCGTGCCATCGCACTATCGCCATCGTACCATCGCCATCATACCATCGCCATCGTACCATCGTACCATCGCGCATCGACTTGTAAACATAGATAAGCGATGGTACGATTGCCCTAGCGCAACACCGTAGCAAACTGACTGATTCCGTTCATTTCTGTTGTATGTAGTATCGTGTAAATATAAATTTACGCACATAATGAGACGGTAATAAACTATTAAATCAGCTATTTAGATACTATACAATTAAATATAGTAATTTAATATCTTTAAATATCATTATTAGACTAGTTTATTGATATATAGAGATACTAGTGCGTCGCCACTAAACTCATGTTTACTAAATATCCTTTATTTATTTTATTTATAAAGGTACAGAACGACTCAAATAAGATTTCGAAGTTTATATCTATAGCTCTACTACTTAAAAATAACAGAGTTTTGTTTCCATTCTGGCCTCGGTGTCCTCGAGTTAATAAATCACATTTATTTTACTGGGTGAGTTGGAGTTGGGTTGTGCAATGGAGTGGGAGGGGCGGGATGGGGCCTGGCGGTAATAGGTTATCTCCTTGTATTTGCTTAAATTATGTCGAACGCTTTTTAATATATGAGTATGTCTGTAGCTGTATGACAAACATCATAAAATCACTGCATGCATCGCATGTACAATTCCAAAGGAGTAAAACACACATCTGGATATAAGGGAGCAATGGTGAAGTCACTCATGCTATGCCACTTAATAGACATACTAGTGATATTACGTCCAATGTAAACTACGCAGTACACAGACTAGTGTGAAAATACAAATTTAAACAGAATACAAAATAAATGCATACACAACAATATCCCTTAATGCAGAAAAAACGTAAAATCCAAAAACAAAAAGAGAGACGGAGAGACGTGGTGCAATCCTAGCTCTACCTTTCAACATTGAGGAAAATGTTATGTGTACCACATCATGCATAGATTTGCGATATATAAATAAGAAAACAGAAAAATTTGCGTTCTGACTTTAATAAACGTGAAAAAACACATATATGAACCTAGGTGAATGTTCAACTGATCACTCAACTTTGAAAACAGGAGGTCCAAGAGAGCCTGTTTCACTCTACTGGCTGTACACCTTTGGTGGAATTCAAGTGAAAACAAAGCATCCAATGCATGCCCTACTCAAGAGAGTCACAATTGCCCTGAATCGTTCACATGATGATCTTTACAAAGATGATACGTTGTCAAACAAGCTTAAAAGATGAAACAAATTGTCAAACAAGCTTAAAGGTTCATAACCGCACGAGAACACACAGTCGATGGCTCCCCGTTGCAAGTTCCCGTGCTCTCCTTCAAGCGTTCAGGCTAAATAAGTATATATGGTTATAGGGTGCGGATCTCAGTGGGGGGATAGACCCCATGGCCGCTGCTGGTTCGGTGGTTCTATCCATCTGTTCATGCCCATTAAGTGTATGTATGGTTATAGGGTGGGATCTCAACGGTTTCCAAGTTATGACCCACGGGAGTATGTCCCCAGGGCTGAGAAGGACCCTGTGTCCGATGCTGGTATCTGCTGTTCATGTTCAAATACTATAAAACTGTGGTTTCAGGAAAGAAAATAGTCTAATCTTTATCTCAGTATAAGTTTATTTAACACATGTGACCCCTGTAGGTGGGGCAAACTTGACCCCACGGCTCCATTTGAACTACTTGTTAGAGGACCGTACGCATATGGCAAATGCAAAGCATTAACGTAATATCAAACCTTTGGCTCTTGTAGTTTGTTTCAGAAAATATTTTTTTTTAAAGATTCTCCTATATAACTCTATGTAAAACTGTGACCCACGGGACGGGTCCAGATTTGACCAGGGTCCAGCCATTTGAACAAACTTGGTAGAGGACAATAAGCTGATGTAACATGCAATAAGTGAGAACTCTATGCTTTGTGATTTTGGAGAAAAATATTTGTTAATTGTTTCCCTATATGCCTTTGTAAAGCGTGCAAAATCCTCCATATACAAACTTGTCTGTTAGGTTTGATGCACCCTATAACCTGGGGTTTAAACCCCCAGCGGCCTTTTTTGCCATTGACCGTTCCAAGACGGTAGCCCTATTGTCAACCTTTTGTGTTTGTGGTTTCTTATTTCGCCTTTTATTCATCTTTAAAGTTGTTCTTTGTTTCTGTGTGTGTTTGTTCGATTTTATTTTCTACCTTTTGGTTCCCTAGGACACAGCCATTTTTGATTTTATGAAAAAAAAAGAAAAAATTAACTTGATAGTTCAGTAGTCAACAATCAATTCTAAAACAATGTTGTCAAAACCTATCTTGGCGTTCTGGAGAAGAAAATTTCTTTAAGGTTGGGCTATATTCAGCAACGGTGGCCATTTTGAATGTCGAATAGACAAACAAGAGAGCTAAGCCCAGCCCACAGGGGAGACTCCATGGAAAGTTTAATCAAAATTGGCTGAGTGGTTTCAGAGAAACTATCGCTAACGGACGCCAACGCCAATCCCCCACAACGCCAGTAGAGTTAAAATAATTCAGAAAATGTATTTACTGAACCAATGAAATATATCCCCTTCCCTCAACGAAAAAAAAAAATCAAAAAAAATCTCAAATTTGATTTGAACCCTCGAACATATAATTACCTTTTGGATCCCCGGAGCACAGTCATTTTTGATTTTTTGAAAACAAAAAATAAAGATTAACTTGATAGTTCAGTAGTCAGTAATAAATTCTATTTTATTTTGTCATAACCTATCTTGGCGTTCTGGAGAAGAACATTTCTTTAAAGTTGTGGCTATACTTAGCAACGACGGCCATTTTGAATGTCGGATCGACAAACAAGAGGGCTAAATGGCCAGCCCAGCCCACAGGGGAGACTCCATGGAACATTAAATTAAAATTGGCTGAGCGGTTTCAGAGAAACTGTCGCTAACGGACGAATGCCAATTCCCACAACGTCAGAAGAGTTAAAAACGTATTTACTGAACCAATGAAAAAAGATACCCCCCCCCCCCCCCCCCCCCCCCACACACACACACAAAAAAAATATATCTCAAATTTGATTTGAACCCTCGAATCAAGGTTTCTTAATAATAATCAATAAAAAGGAAATAAAAAAAAATGCCACCAGTGAGATTTAAACCCACGACCACAAGAACTCGTCCAAGAGCTAATGGAGTATGCAACTTTAAAGGCAGAATTATAAGCAATCAAATCTGGCTGGTTCAAAAACTTGTCCCAGTTTTGTAGAGATTTAACTACTGTGTAATTTTGGCTAACATTGGATAAACAATGCAGGGGTTATATTTATATATATATATAACTTACATATTTTGAAAATCCGAGCTCTATAGACACAATACAAACGTCTTTAACCAGCCAAGCCTAAACCCTAAACTGGAACTGAATTGTCTGATAGGTAAATCGTTTTATTGTACATACAATTACAAACAATTATTTAGAGATTGCCTCTAGTACTTTTAACATAAAAGATACAATTGGATTTAGAGTCATTGTTCACATGCATATAAAGGTATTCAATGATTGAGAGATAAGCTTACTCAAATGATCGCCATTTTTATTTACATATTAACGGCAACTGTATTCTGTATACTGGACAATTAAACTAGAAAGGCGTTCCTCGAACTGCCTTATTGTTATTCGGTACGTGCAAAGTCATGCCCAAAAGGCTAACACGAACACGGTTATCTTCAGTATCCTGTGTATAAAAGTCTACGGTGTTATAGAGACTTCGTCACATCGTAATATGCGCTAACAACAACAACAATAACAACAACAATGACAACAACAGCAGCAGCAACAGCAGTAAGAAGAAGGAGCTGTTCCTGAAAGTATGCTGTTTATGAGGTTTCTTTCAAAACGACATCGTCGAGTCATTTAAAACAGCACTGTAATACAAGTTGATGCTTTACGTATATAATTCTGACTTTTAACATGTACGGTTTAACGGATTCCACTAAACGCTAAATGTTAAAATTTATAAACATTTAACATTTAGTAGACTTTTAACATTTAGCGCAAGTTTTAACATTTAGCTGAAGATTTTGAAAAATAGCATAACTTACTATGAAGCCAGTATATCAATAGCAGTACAAGAGTGGAACAAATACACATATAGATACATGCAGATATACAGAATTACACTAAGCATTCAATACTAGATTTGACCGTTTAGGGACATCATCATGTTTATTAGAGAAGTGTGTACTCGTCAGGCTTTCTTTTTTTTAAAATGTATTCATACTTATACCTTAAAACACGCGTCATACAGTTTCTTTGGAGGACATGTCGTTCATATATATACGAATTTCTACGAAAACATGCCTGTGCTGTCTTGAACTCCTCTCAGACGTTTGAACCTATTGCAATGAATTTTCAAATGTCGTCACCACCAATGAAAATGAATTTGAACTGAGACTGCGTTTACTTGACTTGTCAATTGAACCGTAAGTTCATTGGGAATTGCTTTATGAAAACATACGATAACTGTTTTGGGATGATATTGCTAAAAATGTAACAAAACATCGGAACATAAGTTTAAAATTAAATATCAGCAATATAGATAATCGCCTTGATACCTTTTATTCCTGCAATATTATTTCAATTATTCCCATTGACATGTTGTCGAATGAATTTTTAATTATATTTTGGGTTTTACCTATCAGATTTAACATAAAACCTTACTTGCTGCTTGAATCAGACACATGGGTATACTTTACTTGGAACAATGTTATTATGTGCAAAGTAAAAGAATAACAATCATTTATATATACAACCACGATGAAAACAATATACAATTCTAAATTACTTAAAAAGAGATAAAAACAAAATTGACATTCAGAAGTATGTGTCATGCAACACTTCACGAACACTGTGACACTTCATGAACACTGTGACACTTCACGAACGCTGTGACACTTCACGAACACTGACACTTCACGAACACAGTGACACTTCACGAACACTGTGACACTTCATGAACTCAGTGACACTTCACGAACGCTGTGACACTTCATGAACACTGTGACAATTCACGAACGCTGTGACACTTCACGAACACTGACACTTCACGAACTCAGTGACACTTCACGAACGCTGTGACACTTCACGAACACTGTGACACTTCACGAACACTGTGAAAGCAAATGCAATAACTATTTATATGACATTAACATAATACATATTTTTCACCTTGGAAAAACGTTCTTCTGATAGACTATCAAGTGGCACACAATACCAAGGGGTGACAATATGAAATTGCATTGTTTGAATGCAAGGAAAACTTCAAGTTAACTTACTTGACCCGCTCAACGTTACACGATACACAACCACCATTTCTATACACATTGGCATCTCTTTTTGTCTGACATACACATACTTAAAACAATAAATAATCGCGTTAAAGCGTGCATACGGTTGTTTACTGCACATCTCGTATAGTTGATACTTAATACAATAAATAATCGCGTTAAATCGGTTGTTTACTGCATTTCTCGTATAGTTGATAAAAGCACATCAAAACTGTAGTAGAAGGAAGAAGTAGGTAAGGTACAGTCCGCCGATCTGAAATGAATAAATGTTTAGAATAAATAAAACACTCCCACTGGATATCAATCAATGTATCTTTTTAAATACAATATTTATTTATCACATAACGTCCATTGTTAGCAGTGTCAAACACCCATTTTATATGCTAATATTTACATTTCTATTGCATTGTCTTTAAATGAACCACTTTAACGGGTTGCATTTCAATTTTCAGTGAAAAACATTTACTTTTAGGGCGGAGCTAAAAGAAAGGTGCAGTTATTTCGTCCTATAAACTTGATTTGTTTGTTTGAAGTACCATTGTCTTGGCGTTCTAGTACTGAATGCCTCATTTGCCATAAAATGCATGCACGACAACGTCACTGTTGCAACAGGGCGTAGTACAGGTGTAAAACACCAATTTTAGCACAAATTCAACGTATTTACGTTATTAAAGTTTGAAAAAAAACCCCACATAAAAACAGATCCGGCTTCATGCACTTTCAACAAGCCGAATTTTATTTCATAGCCCGTAGAAAGATCGAAATATCGAATTGAATCCATAATTGTATGTACACATTTGATTTTCTGATCATGAAATACATTAAATCTGCAACACGACGCAAGTTTTGTTAGCTGAAATTATTTTATTAAATATTATGAATTCTTCTGGATCTAAGTTATCAATATATTATTTACCAACAATTAATAATAAATAATTAACGCGATACAAATCAATCTCGGTTTGCTCATGTTGATTGAGACTGTTCATGAACGGTAGTGTAAAACTGGATATGTAAGACATGTGTCAATTTACCGTCAGAACTAACTCCTTTGTGATTGTGACGAAGTTCAGGATCGTGAATCCGACTTGATTTGCTGTCAATTTTGAGAGAAGCAGTTGCAACTGAAAATGGAGATAAAGTATGCAATATATAGTTAGCGCTAGATGCGATTTTAAATACACATACAATGAGCAATGCTAAAGTGAAAACATACAGTTCATATAATACATCAGCGTCTCCGTGGTCGAACGGTTAACGACGATGCGTAATAAACCTTTGCCTCTCACCGCTGCGGGTTTGAACCCACTGGGAGCTCTACTTGTAAGTGAGGAAGTGTCGATTCTTACGGATGGCGGGTGATGTACAGTACTGGTTCTACCCAGAAAAAGTTGATGGTCTGCTCCACCACAAAAAATCGACCGTCATATATAACCTTACATTTGTTGAAAATGATGTAAATCACCATACAAACAAACAAACAAACAAATCATATAATACATTCATGCAGATAGTTAAAGAGAAACATTGCACTCTTCAAGTAGTTATATTCAAGCATTGAAATTAGCTCATCAGTATATCAATACGTATCATTTTGACTCTAAATATGCTTGCATTTATTTAACTAAACGTTGATAATTTTTGAGAGTTTGCAGTATTTCTTCGTTATTCTACATTATCTTAAGTATGTCATTGTAACAATGTAATCAGCAGTATGTTATGTGCAAAATCAATTTGACTTGAAGACTTCAAATAATTATTATCAATGATTTGCAAATAAGCAAATTATGTAGAAATATTAACGGGACGCAGCGAGTTTTAAAGTCCTATCCCGTCATCAACAGGCATATTTTACAAAATATGCACACCGGTTCTAAACCTACTGACGACGAGGTATTTATATATATATATTACATATTTTTAGAATCCAAACTCTATAAACACAAGGACTGTAACCAACCAGGACCAAACCCAAACACTGGAGTGTTGAATTAAGCGTTACCAACTCATAATTAATTTTACGCATATTCAATCATGGGTATTGTAAGAATCCGTGAATAAACCTATAATTTTAATCGGCACATATACCTTAGTATATGACCTGGACACCTGGGGAGAGTTTTGATGAACGGTTTTGTAGTGTAATTTTGCTGATATTTTGCGGGTAAGTTCCTTTAAATTAAACGTGTCCCTTTATTAACACGTGTCACTATATCGTTTTGCGTGTTATCGCATGTATTTTGTTTTTGCTAGATCGGTTTTGCGCATTAGAGTATATAAACCACTTAATAGACAATTTGGATTCCATGGTGGATTCACAAATACCTACTGTTATCTTCTTGTTTTTCTTCAGAATATTGCTAAAACACTCGAGTAATAAACAAGTTATACCTGTCCAATTTGATCTTGAGAAATTCCTTGTAGACCGACATCATATATATTTTCAAGTGGCGAGTGAGCCTGAAATTATAAAGTAAACTCTTATAGTTTCGATTCATCTTAGAGTACTATTCCATGTTCGACTATATTAAAGTATTATGCAACATGCATTTTCGACTTCGGGAATGTACAACATTTCATATTATTGACATTTTAAATATTGAGTTCTGCTCAACCCGGGGCTTAAAGGCCGGAATGGTAGCAAGCATGTTCGACGATTTCCAAACTTCTCCTTTCATACTCGTTTTACAATGTTTTTTTCTCGGAACATTCTTACATTTTCATGATATAAATTCCTAAAAAATATAAATTCCTAAAAAATAAAAATAATGGTTTAGCACCGTGTTGTACCGGTCTAACACATATAGTCACGATATATCTGTATATACGTGGAATGGAATCCACCGTAAAATGCTTAAAATAACTCTGGTGCATAACCTAGGATAGCACATATTGCTGTGTATAATGAATTTCCTTGTAAATAAGGGCTTTTATTACATTTTTATCGATGACAGATTGGGATTTCTCAGTGAAAGAATATTCATAATCATTAAATTATATTCTAACACGACCTCCGCAGTCTTTCATATACACAAAGAAGAGAGACACGTTACATGACGTCACTTGGTAAATATACGTCACGAAGACAAACTCAACAGCAATTTTAATGAAATGTTAATTACAACAAACTTGCCATGCTCCGAAACCGTGCACACCCCCGATATAAACCCATCATATGCATCAGTACATATAACATTAATAAGCATCTTGAACAAGGTGAGAACGTTTGACGTCATACAGCGAAAGCTATATGACGTAAGCAATGACTTAATTGTTTGTCACGTGACTACTAGAAACAGCAGAACTTTGCATACGGGGACGCCCAATGGAACAGCCTGTAAACATAGCAGCCTGAGTACCTTTACCTCCGTGATAATATATAGTGCCCCAACAATAGCGTAAACACTCGTGATTTAATTACTACGCATCCAACTCCTTACTGTATTTCATTCACCGATAAAACACAGGTATATATTTATTATTTCTTAATTAACTAACTCCGAACACAAAATAACTAACTGTGACGCTGAGTTGTGACGTAAATAAAGTGGTGCTGACGTCGACGTCATCCGCCAATAAAGTTCACTAAAGCAAATAATTTCGGTTAAAATCATGCTCAAACTGATTTAAAATGTAATAATCAGGTTATTTAACTGCTGTGTTCGATTATAGGGAAACCTTCAGTTGATGGTAGACGTGTTTTGTTGTTTCACTCACTCGCATATGCTCGTTCGTGAAAAGAACCACACGTCTACCATCTGGTGAAGGATTTCCATATAATCGATCCAAGCAGTTAGATAAGCTCTATATTTTAGTCCCATTCATTATGTTTAGCCGCTTCAAAATAGAAAAAAAACTATCATTATTTGTCAATGTTAGGTCGGACCCAATGAAGCCTACAAAAATGTTGATATACTCCCTTTCTCCAGTACTCAGCGCCCAAATCGACAAGACAGTGTAATAAATGTATATTTTAATCAAAGGAATTCTCTCATAATAAAGTCCACATCCAGAGAAAGTAGGAAACGATACACGTATATGTTTTTGTTAAACTATATAAAAACATATGATAAGAAAGACCTCAAGATATATCCGGAACTATACTGAACACCCACAGCAGTTGCAGACAAAGAGAAACCAGTCTAAGGTACGACCAGAAAAAAAGAGGGACAAAAGTTCATGCATCAACCTCCCCTTTCAGGGTTTCAAAAGGTGCGATCACGGAGTCCCAAGAGGTGCCCTGGTCATCGCACAAGAGAAAATTGAAACGCAGTGACTGACCGTAGAGGGGTTAATTACTAGAGATGAATGTGCGTTGCAATATCCGTTACTGACGAATATCCGCATACATTTAATAGTGGTCAGGAAACCCGCCCGATCCCTTTAATTTCCGAAGTTTATAGATCACATCTCCATAAAACAATGGTCATATACGTCTCACACCAGAATTATTTTTTCACAGGGTCCCATTGTAATGGAAGGGCCGTAACTAATGTGAGTAGCACTTGTGTCCCGACCCGATTGCATTGTAATTCTACATATATGGCAATAAAAAAAATATATGTTTAAATAATCATGTTTTTATTCGCATCATTTAGATAAACAAAAGTTACAACTTGTCTGTATGCTAAAATTCTTCATTGATCCAATATCTGAAATTTGAAACACAATTAGCATATATTTACCAGGTTGAATATTTTTAAATTTCATGTTTGAAGTGCCTTTCAACATTTAGCGTAATAATATGACAAAACAAACCCGTGGTGATTAGACCCATGATGAGTAAAATCAGGCAAAATTACCTAGAAATCTTATATTTACGTGAATTTTTCTGTGATCTCGTCCTAAAATGCTGAATATTTAGAACCTGGTAAGGATAAATCAATGTATGCAATGGAAAGTCCTGTAGAAAGTAGGAAAGAGGAACTTTATTATTTACCTCCTTCTGTAGGGCACGAGTATTCAAGGGATATAATAGTGTTGTGAGTCATGAAGAAACCACTATACGGATTAGTTCCTAAACATGTATTTCAAATACGTTTTGTTTTCTTACTTGAATTGGGACCATACGCCGCTGGCCATGGAATGTAACCGAGACTGCAATATATTTTTGTATTTAACGTTTTCGAGTATTTCCAAATTTCTGCTTTCATACTTTTTTTGTCAATTTGTTGATCATCCGAGAATGCCCAAGGACCTTTGATACAAATAGTATACTTACCGCTTTATTCATGGAAGCTGCAAACAGCATAGTAATAGCCATAGGTAATATACAAGTCAGAAGCCAGAAGATAAATAAAAACAATGTCCAAATGTCCATTTGCGTTTTTAAAATCACATGTAGAATGAAGCATGCCGTTGATATATTTGATATGAACCAATTTGCAAAAAAATAATGTAAGTCTTTATCCAGGCTATCGACAATTTTGCAAAGATTCAAATGAAGTCGTCTCTGACGGTACAAACATCCTGGATATACATTTGCCTTTTCTCCCTCTGATAGTGCTTGCTTAAAAGCACCTTTACAAACTGTGAATGCGTATTTCATGACGCTGCTCATGATGACGACGTAGACCATAGGTAAAATCCAGGCTGCAGCAAAGAACACATTTATAACAAGAAAGGACACTTTACTGTACACATTTAATGGTAACGGGGAAATCAGTATGGACTGTAAGACGCCATGTAATGTTGTGTATGGATAGAAAATGAGGAACGATATATTAAACACGTTTATAAAAATGAACACCAAACCGATAACTAAACCAACAGTTACTCTTCTTCTCAAAGTCTCAGTTTTAATTTTGATGTTTAGTTCAGTTATCAATGGCAGAACGGTTTCACTCCAATCTCGGAAAGCTCTACGCAAATGTCCAAACCTCGGATGACTTGCTTTAATACTAATTGTTGCGTTTATGGCGAGCTGGAACTTCCATACGGCTTGCGCGATTCGCATTATAGTCATGTCTTGTGATTCATTCACAAAGAAACCCAATATTAACTTGATACAATAACTCCAGATTCCTATCAAAGTGACGATATTATAAATGATTGAAGGAAATCCATTGCTGATGATAGTGTTTTGCCGCTGTCCTCTACAACATGGCAAGCTCTTCGTGTTCATGTAATGTATTCCGAACACAGCCATGCACAGATGTAGTTTTCTTAGGATATTCTCCAATCTCTGTTGTTGTTGAATATGATGGTCTGGACTACAGCCGTTTTCTGCCTCGTCTTCAATTTTCCATACATGTTGAGGAATGACGAGCGTTATTGTACGATTTAAGTCCGCCTTAACTCCTGTTTTGATCATTGTGTTACCTTCTTTTATTGTTTCCATTCATTTAACCTTTGTATATACATTCATAACCCTCTAGAACAGATGCCAATATTTGATACTAGTATAATGAAAATAAGCAAATATTTTATATCTAAATAAATTGTCCTCCGTTTGCTGGTCAACGTCAACCGTGATAAACTAGAATGATGCTCGTAACTATTAACTGAAATGCTAGGAATAGAATCAATATCGACTTTACTTAAGGGGGGAATCATTGTTTGTTTATATCACTGTTTTTTTCTGAGCCGAAGTGTATGCAGGCGTTCTTTCAAAGTGTACATTCAAATTAATAGGTTGTGCCATGAGACTTCAAAACGTTGACGTTAAGGTGACGATATCAACGAACTAAGGCGTAAAATATAATGTGGTGTTATTCCCAAAAACTTTGTTTTAAATATAATTTTCATCTCGTTGGAATGGATCTTACATAAATGTTTGAATATTTTGCATTTCTAGACTGACACGAGTGTATAATTTATGGTAAGTGTCTTGTTTCTTTTTCAGTTGTCTATTTTCTCTTGTAGCATGGTCGCTGAAATTTCCTTTGTATGTGGACATGTGTAAATAATTTAATTAAAATTAACACATGTCAGAATAACTGGTGTGCAATAGCGACCAGATTTTGGAAGGAAAAGTATGCCAAACATATGAATGCAACCATCTCGATGAGATCATACTCTGTCTATTTACTTGTGTTTTTTCTTTCCCAGATATCTCGTACACATGGCGTTATTGACGTTATATAAACGAATACATGGACTTATTATACATATTGTTCTTTATAACTATTCATTTCTACGAGACTATTGCTCTTAAGATTTGAGATCCGAAACTATAATATTTACCATTTTGAGTGGGCACTCCCAGCGGCCTTTTTAGTACACACACGCACACACACACACGCGAGAGAGAAAAGTAGCAGACTCGGCTGTGTTGCTCGGTGAAATCACAGTCTAAAAAAAGAGTATGATAAAGGACCTTTGGAAACGGCTAAGTATGGATAATTAACGATGCCAACATTGAAATTGTCTCTCTCGTCATAAATTGTGCTTGGTATTTTCTCAATTTTCAAATGAACGATCCAAAACGAGAAAGGAGGCGACTGTACCAGAAATGTAAGTTTTGTTTATGAAAACGTAGATATAAAATATAAAAATCGAACAGGAAATGTAGCATTCAAGCACGACAGTCAACCACAAACAGACACAGAGTCAAACAACAGCTACAGAGATGAATAAAAGGCAAGATATGACATCACAAACACAAACGGGTTGACAATAGGGCTACCGCCTTCGAACGGTCAGTGACAAAAAAGGCCGCTTGGTGTTCAAACCAGGTTCTAGGGTGCACCAAACCTCACGCTTACCATATTATCATCCCAATAAATGGGACAGTGTTACTAACGATATCACCGCCAGATTGTAATCTCTAACAAACACGGCAGCATTACTAGGCAATATAAGGAAAACACATACATGATCATGTAAATATAATATAAAAAACAAAAGCCTAGAAAACCACACAGTAAGTACCCAATGACTTGATAGAAGCCAGAACAACAAGAAAACAAACCATTAAGGGTACGACAGACAAAATTAATGACAAACATCAAAGCTACCGTCCTATATGACTTAGTAATCAGGTAGGTAATCCTAAAAAGTAAAAAAATACATACATTTACCACCACTTTCGTCATTCAGGTCATACTTTTAGTAAAGTTATTGTTCAACCGGATGAATATATAATCTATGATAAATATTCTATTAAAAACTTTAAGGTAAAGCGTCTAATATTGCAGAAATTATGTGGATGAAAAACTTGCAGACACCATATCCACTCGGCCTTCATGACAATATGTATCAACAGCCTTCATGACAATATGTATCAACAAGGAAATATATCAAAATATCTTAATATAAACATGCTTTTCTGTATATTCTATTCGAAAGCGTAACTCTAGGTCTCATGGTCGTAGGCGTAATAATAACATCAAACGTAAATCGCGTGTAACTATGTCAGTCGCTGATTTGCATACTATTTTTAAACAGTCTGGAAATCACTCTATACTTTCACATCTTGCCGCTTTGTCCATTTATTCACTTAAGTTGATCGACGAGAACGCAGAAACAATTTTCGATCGTACAGATTCCTTGTATAACACTGCTTCCATAATTCAAAGCTACACGCAACATGTTCTCCGACCCCATAATGACAGGGAGTCGGATCACGTCAGGCATTTTCTCAAAACACTATATCTTAGTGAAAGTATTGATTTCATTGACAAGTATTTTTCAAGATAATCATGTAGTTGATTATATTTATAAATAATTAAAAAATTCAGAAAATCCTGTAATTTGTTATAAGTATAAAAACCAATTTGAAATATTATTTTGAACTACAACAACATAGTTTCTGACCTTAATATAGTAAATAACACTCGTAAGGAATGTGTGTGTAATGCATCAAAATGTTGCTATGCTTCAGCAGGTCATGTCATCACTGGTAATTTTGATGTTGTAGATAAACGTATTCGGCATCTGTTTTCTAAAGGTCCTAAGTATAGATTACCTTCATAGATAGGGTCATAACCTCTTCTGATAAACCTTTTAACAAGTTTAATAAATATTGTATGAAAGTGATTATGAAAGGATCTTACGAAGTTTGTGAATCACATCACCATTGAAGTCAGGTTGTGATAGTTCTTGTCACAGATCACTTCTGAAATTACTTTTATGTTTTAAAGGTAAATCAGGGTTATGATAATACGATTTTGCAAAGTCTTTTCGAAGTTAATGGTAACGGTAGCACTTCCGGAGAAGCTTTTTAGTTAGACAAATATTACGAATATTAAAGTCTTCAACACACTACAAGCTCTAGAAAAACGAATAAGTTGAGAAACATAGACCGCATAAAAAGTAGCTCGGGGAACATCCCCACCTAAATGGGGATAAATAACAATATCAAAATTAAAATCATCCTTCTTGTCATAGATTTTACTAATTATTTCGCCATTTTTAATAGAGAGATGTAAATCCAGAAAAGAAGCGACAGTATCAGAAACGTAATTTTGTTGAGTTA
The DNA here is from genome assembly GCA_037043455.1 of Cyrtodaria siliqua. Lineage (NCBI taxonomy): Eukaryota > Metazoa > Mollusca > Bivalvia > Adapedonta > Hiatellidae > Cyrtodaria > Cyrtodaria siliqua. Next base: position 53,860 of record JAWPHD010008830.1, read on the forward strand.
AAGTTCCTTGGGATAGATATTATTGACCATAGTAGAAAAAAAAGGATTGTCATTGTTCAGTATGTCATCCAAATACCAAGAGGTGTCATTAAAAGCTTCAATAACATCTGCCTGAGTATCGTATGAAAGACTCAACATGAAATCTCTTTCATAGCAATACAAGAACAAATCTGCGACAAGAGGTGCAGAGTTCGTACCCATTGGGACACCAACCATCTGTCTATAAACGGTAGTTCCGTACCCGACGAAAATATTATACAGAACTATAACAGAAAACGTAATCGTCCCGATACCGAGATATTTATTACAGTCAAAGCCATCTGCCCAGGTAGCTGGCGAAAGGCTCAACATAAAATCTCTTTAATATCGAATAAAAAAAAATATTCCCGACAGGAGGTGCATATTTTACATCCATTTGGATATCACATCCTATAAACAAATATAAGTGATTCACACTCATGTAATTTCTCTCACCCCTTAAAACAAGGACAATGCAACTACTAAGTGAAATTCGTTCGGTCTACTTGACACACAATCTCTATTATAATGAAGTAACCTGTTTGTTTGTCCACGAGACTCGTACGTATTGTTCAAATCAATTAATGGAATTTATCAAAGTTATGTATCCATTAAAAAACGGAAAACGACCAGAGAGGATAAATCCATATGCATTAACGTTCATGATAATATAATAAAAATAATAATACATAACTGGAGCCATTGTTTTGTTTCTGCGTAATCCGAGTATTTATTTTTATGAAATAACCAAAATCGTTATAAAGCTTTTTAAACACTCAAGAAAGTGTCGGATTAGTTTTCAAGTTGTGGCATTTCGCTCTACATGCCAAAGCTCAGATCTGATCAAGGAATAGCGAGATTCCATCGTCATCAGTGTTTGTTAGTTTATTCTTGTGAACTTACGTAGAATGATTTTAAACACATTTGATTTAAAATTGTGTTGTAAATAGGTGAGGTAGCTAGCATATTTCACTACCGCTCATGAACAGTCTCAATCAAACCGAGACTGCAATATTTTGTATGTGTCGTGCTCGGCCGTTTCCAACGTCCATTATCATACTCTTTTTTATAGCACAGTGGCGTTGCTTGTGCAGTGTGGCGGCAGTAAAACGTCTTCCCGCGCTTGCAATCAGTACTGTTATTCATTCGATCTTTGGAGATCGCTGAGCCCGATACTTATATTTAGTTATCGGTGGTACATTTTCAATTTCTTTTGTTTTCTTACTTAAGTTTTGATTCGGTGGTTCTACTACTCCGGCCGATAAAAGGCTCTGGGTATTGTTTAACCACTTATAGAATATGTTGTCTGCTTTTTAATTTAGTCTTTTGGCTGTTCCTTGTGATACGCAGGCTTCATAACCGCTGCTCCCAACTAAATTCCATTATGTTTATTTCGCTCTTCGGGGCATTTCATTTTATTAGATACTGGGACCATACGCTGTACGACATGCGGAAGCAAATAACTCCATGTCCACCGCCGTATGCATGCCATCTTCGGGATGGTTAAAATTGTGTACTATTGATTTTATGAATATTGAGTTCTGCTCAACCCGGAGCTAGAGGGCGTGAGCGCTAGCTAGCATATTTCACTACCGCTCATGAACAGTCTCAATCAAACCGAGACTGCAATATTTCGTATGTGTCGTGCTCGGCCGTTTCCAAAGGTCCATTATCATACTCCTTTTTACAAAGCGTTTTCGAAGTTCTGTCTTGGTGGATTTAAAGTAGAATATCGCTTAAGCCGGTGCTAGGAGGCAAGAGAGGTGTTGCACTTAACATTACCTCTCAGAACAGACACAAACAAACCGAGTCTGCTACTTTTATCTCTTGTTTGTATGCTTTAAATGAATCCCATTTTCAGTATTTATGACATTCACACGAGCGTTTGTTTAGTGCTGTGTGACAGCCGTAAAAAGTTGCCCCGACTACAAATCCGTAGTGTTATTACTTACTGGGCCTTTGGGAACATCAAGCACAGGTTTTGTGGCTTTAAGTTGAATATCGCTTATCCAGTGCTTGTAGGAATTAGCGGCGGTGCACTTAACCTTACCTTTCATGAACCGAGTATGCTAATTTTATTTCTTATTTGTGTTTGTTCTTCTATCTCCTTTTTAGTATTTTTGGACAAGCTCGCCATTAAGATAGATCGAGTTACAGGGTTAGCGTCTTTGATTATTGAAAATCATCGAATTTAAATTCATAAAAGCAATAACATTTGAAAGCGGTCATAGGAAAAGCAGCATTTACAAAAAGCAGTCCGACAATGAAGACATACGGAAAAACAACAACAATTACATGGAAATAGAAACAAGATATACGACACAACAAGCACCAAACATAAGGGTTAGACACATGGGTATCACCTTGGAACGTTAGTGACACAAGGTCGCTGTGGATATAAACTAGGTTTAAATCATGTTATGGGTAGCATCAAAACTCTCTCTTACGTTATGTAACACAACTAAACCGTGCACCGTAACTAAAGCAATCATTGTCAGGTTATATATAAGATTTTAAAGGTTTTTTCAATAAAAAGGAGTATGAGAGTGGACCTTTGGAAACGGCCGAACACGATAAATAAGAAATATTTCAGTCTCGGTTTGATTGTTCATGAACGGTAGTGAAATATACTTGCTACCGTTCACGCTCCCTAGCCCCGGGGTGAGCAGAACTCAATATTCATAAAATCAATAGTGCAGAATTGTGAGTGTTTGACAATAAACAAAAGAGACGTATGCGTAATATAGTAATTAACCTTCAATGTTAAAACAAGAAGAGAATTTAATGTTGACCGATATATCGTTGAGTAAACAGTTTCGAATTGTTTACCAAAGTTTATTTGAATGTTATCTTTGATAAGGTCTTGAATGAGTCTGACAACTATTGCACTCAATAGCGAAGTTGTTGCCCTTGTTATTGAATTTAATTACTGTTTAACGGCGGTTTATTAATACATACTATTATGTTATTTATAGACGTTACAGAAAAAGGGTATGAAACGCTGGAACTATGCTTATCTAATCGATATATATGATACAGAAAACAATAATGTATGTCCATTATAGACAATATATCTAGTTGACGCGTCAACTAATGGGACATTTCTGACGCCTAATTTTCTTTATGATGATGATGAACAGCGATTAGACGACACTAGTAGCAATATGACACCTTTCTGACAATTCCCTCGGATGAGAATTAAAATCAAGTTACCCACATCCAATCACATGCAGCATAAAAACAACATTCACACAATGCTCAACACTCGAATGGCACCTGTCTGCCTTAAATATTCTACTCTTACAAACTCAAGATTTGTTCTGGTATGGCTGAATAATTGTATCTTAAGTCATAACATTATTCAGTAGTTTTAAAATAGTCAGTTAGGCACAAATAGAGCCAAGGTTGATTTGAGACTGCAGGCAATTGTATGATTCTTTTATTTTAAATCTCCCACCGGGGTTCGTAATTGTTGACAATGAAGGAAAATGGAAAATTGAATTACGTATATATTGCTGTGATAAGTTGCAGTTGATATTTTTTTGGAGCCAAACAATACTGATTATTTAAGTCACGAGACTATGGCAATTGGTTGGAGTCTGGATATGAACTCACTTTTGTTGAAAATTGTGGCTTCAGAAACTGCGTAATTTGCACAGTAGGCGTAATTACACCATTGTGTTGTGCTTCCGTGGTGTATAGTCAAATAGTGCCCAATAAAAAACGTTTTTCTACCTTACAAGTGATACAAAATGCACATTTTTGATTGCTTTTTGTTATTATTACTTTTAATCCATCCGAATGAAGTACTGGGAACATTTATTAGTGTTTGTTTGAGATATTTAATTATAATTGACATGGACAGTGAAGCGAAAGTACAATTGGGATACATCTAGTTGCGAGGTGTAAAAATAGAACATGACGTCATTCAAAGATTGGCTTTTTCTTACATGTACGTGATACACGATCCCTGTTTTTATTTTATTTGTATATTGGCGGACGCTCGGTCGTTTGATTGATATGTGTTTTAAAATTTTCTACGGAGAAAATTGCGCATTTTTTGTCTCTTGGCATTCATTCCTCCTATATAAAACGAAGAAGGAAAATCAAAGGTGCAATATCACCATTAGACATATATTTTACTTGAATAACAAACAAATAAACGAACGAACGAACGAACGAACAAATAAATAAATAAATAAAAAAGTAATCAATTAGGTAAAAATGCAATTGACTTACAGTGAATTAAACCTGTCATTATACCATCAGCGTTGAAAACTGAAACTATATCAGGCAATAGAAAGAGTTATAAAAAGATATAAAAGGTGGCATTATTCCTTACTATTAATTAATATTTAAAAAACAATTAATATATTTGTCTTGAATATAAAAAATGCTATGATTGGGTAACATCATTTGAAAGACTGCGAGACATAACATACGAAATAAACCATCCTATATGTAACACATAATAATATTATATGTGTTAACTAGCGAAACGCATTATTCACATGCGACAATAAATACTTTCGGTTAACATGTTGAAACGTAGGAAAACTGTGTTTCTTTTTTTTTCGAATACGCGAAAGTCGAATACGTGTTAGCAAAAAAAACAACAAAAAAACAACAAGAAACAACAATGGTCCACCGGTTAGCTTAATCGATTTGAAGTGTACAACACAATTTGTGCAAGGCACAATTTTGATTTGGCCACTTGGCCACTCCTACAAACATATATATTAGGTAGATAATAAGCAACATTCAAAAAGTCTAGCCATACCGAAAGCAGAAAGTGCATAGACCTGATACCTTCCGTTGATTCTCCTTTGAAAATCGACTTCAACTTTGACCCTACATCTTTCAGGCATGTGAAAACACACGGCTTGAACTTGATGCATCGATTGTTACCCTGTGGAAATCATGCATTCAACTGGACATGTTTAGCTATCGTCGATGACGACTAAATGCTTAGACAGTTGGAATGCGTTTACTAATTGATACAGTTTGTTTCAACTGATGAAGCAACAAATAAAAATAAATACAACATACTATTCTCCCATGGTGCGAACACTGGATGGTACAACGGATTCTGTGTTTAACAAATGTGTTATTTTGAAGAGACACTGTTTTGGCGTGCTGGTTACATACATGTTTTATGGAAGATTATTTCATTCATGTCTGTATCAAAGAATATTGGTAACATCATAATTGACAGGAATAATAATGGAACTGTTTTAATATGCTCTGGTCCTGACATGATTGAAATAAGCTTGCCAGGCAAATAATAATTTGTGTATGATGGCCAGAGTGAAGATATGCGTCTACAAGTAAAATATAGTCTAAGTGCGACAGTCACTGTCTGTGATACGTGTTATGTCGTGAGGATGTAATAAGATGTTGTATCTCACTTTTTGATTTGTGGAAATTGTTTATTAAAGTATTAACATAATGAGGTATATAAGTGTACAGTCGTTACCATATATACACATGATCTTATGGCATTTCTTGCATTTCAACATAATGACGTATATGTAAGTGTACAGTCGTTACCATATATAGACATGATCTTTGATTATTGCTACCTACCTATGGCAATTCTTGCATTTCAACATAATGACGTATATGTAAGTGTACAGTCGTTACCATGCTCTTTGGTTATTGATACTTATCTATGGCATTTCTTGCATTTGGAGCAAAAAGATGCTCAAAGAGTTGGCATTTTGTAGGCATTCATGTTGCTGTCCTTTAGATATGGAATGTATATTTAGCACTGATTTTTTAAACGAGTTGCATGCATTTATCTGATGTAAGGCTGTGCCTAGAAACCTGACACATTTATACAACGATTTTATTGAAGTCAATATTTAGTAGGCAACAATGTGTGATTTAGTTTTTTACATAGGTGCTAAAATTCACCATAATGTACGTTTATTAATGCAAGTATAGATGCAAATAATTTAAAATACCATTGTTCATTGTATCAATACAAATAGTGAAATTCAGTACACAACATGGTATTGACTGTATTGCTGAAAACGTAGGAAAAGCATAACGAAACTGTGATTAAGTGGGATAAATAGCGAGGTTCTGAACACATGCAATCAATCTACTGCCTGCTGGTCGTTCCAAGTCGGTCTTCATAAAAATGAGTATGATAATGGACCTTTGGAAACGGTCGAAAACGACACTACGAAATATTGCAGTCTCGGTTTGATTGAGACTGTTCATGAGCGGAAGTGAAATATGCTAGCTACCGCTCACGCCCTCTAGCCCCGGGTTGAGCAGAACTCAATATTAATAAAGCTTTGTGTTGTGTATTGTCTTTTTTATTGTATGCTTAAATGTCTCTCAGTTTGTTGCACATTGCGGAACGAAGCTACCATTAACTTTGAGTGCTGTGGTTTCTGCAGGACAATGTTTCTCATTGCTAATACTTTTACACAAATCAGGAATGTACACAATACAGATTCAGAGTGATAAGACATATTCACTATGATATAATAGTATAAAATCATATTTGAATAATATGTTGCCATAACCACGAGGTATACATGTTAATGAAATGAATAAGTCCTATTTAGTGTTTTGTGTATTAATACATGTAGTTGTGTAAACTAACGAATGGCGGGAGGTGTACAGTACTGGTTCTACCCAGGTAAAGTGGGTGGTCTGCCTCCACCAATAAACTCGACCGTCATATATAACCTTGCATGTGTTGAACTTTTCTATAGCGAAAGCCATATATTTTGATCATCGAACTGGTATAATCATAAAGCGATATTATTAAGAACTTAGGCGCGTATATGTGTAATACATTTCGAACGCTTAATGTGTTAAGTTAAACATGATTCTATACTATAGTAGATTAACTAACTGTATTGTAAAAAAAAGAAGTGTATGTGATTGTTGCGTGTTTAAAAATTTGAACATATTAAAATAATTTAACAAATGTAATCACGATAGCTTGCCATGATGTGTTACTACTGACAAAAGGATCTATATTCGATTTAATTTTGTTTTTAATGTTGAAATGTTCTTAATACCTGTATTGTAATCTGCCATTGACTAAATGTATATCAAAGTAGCATAAACAGTCGGTCTGACTGCAGATCCACTAAGATCATCAGCCGGGCACCGTCCATCTTCGAGTGTTTCAATCCATTAAGCCCGGAACACTCTCCAGACGACATATCATCAGTAGTGACGGTAGTGATGATACGTCACTACCCCTCAGTGGATGGCAGTCACAACCCCTCTCTGTGGATGGCCTCTAGTAGTATTGTTCTCCTTGCACCACAACAAGCTGGATGTTCTTTCAGCTGCCCTACTCAACCTCTGAACTGCAGCTCTTCTTTCTGTTTCAACGACGCACAAGGCACTAAACATTGTCCACACTGATTTGTGTAGGGAAGCCTCTACATCCGATTCGCACTGGGAATAGCCATGCATGCCAACCTCATTCTTTACAGGTCTCTAGTAGCTTTGTATACGTGGCTTTCTTGCTCTCATAGACTGTCAGGCATCTCTCCTTCCAAGTTCCACCATTACAAGTTGTTTGGACTTGAGGGACCACAACATAATGTCCGGTCTGATATTGGTATGAACAACGTCGGGAAACACTAGTTTCTTGCCCAAATCTGCCTTCATCTCTCAGCTATCTGCGATGTGCAGGATACATCTTTTCTGGATTACTGGCTTGTCTTCTGCCCTTCCTTCACAAATGATATGAAAGTAGAGCCAGACTTGTCCTCGGTCTTCTTTTCCTTCCGTTCTCTTTCCAGAGTATCTGCCAAACTCTATGAGGACGATGTTGTTCCTCTATCTGTAGCGGCCCTGGGTAAGCCCAATTGGACAGGAAGATCGTTCCTCGTCGACCACACTGAACATGCAGGGTTATTAATAAGCTTCCATTGACAAGTGAGTTGTCTCTCTGGTAGAGTCCATCTAGTCCAAGCACCCTGCACACCACCTCCACTGCTTTTGCTTGCCGTGCTTCTTCCTCAGCAGCCCTGATCTCATCTTGGATCATCTTCCTTCGTTCCGTTGCATTTTCCTCCTTCTTTGTTGTACTGCCCAATCCCTGCCTCCTTCGCATATTGTTCCCACAATGTCCTTATGGCGTATCCTGCTCTCTGTCTGTACTATTGCCTTGCTTGCTGACCACTGTCTTTCTGTTCTGGTTTCAATTCCAGCTTTGCGCACCATCTCATCATTTGAGTCTCTTAAGGTTACAACCAGTCTTGTCTTGGCTTCTTTAAACTTTTCAACAATAGATGATAGAGCTAGTTGCAGCTTTATAGTATTTCCTTTAAGTCCGATATTGGTAAAACTTGGAGGGACCCCTAACCATCTTCTAATGTATTTGTTGATGGTACGTTTAAGCCCTTCTACAGATGTTGTGGCTATTTCATACAGCATTCAGCATTAGTGGTCAAATAAGCCGTGGTAAACTTCCCTGGGAGTCCTGTCTTATCTATGTTCCGCATCCATTTTTCTACTTAATGTCGCACATTCTGGATGTTATTCTTGTATTTAAGGCTGGCATCAAACCATTTTCGAAGTCTTTTTATGATCTACAATGGATCGGATTTCCTCGTTCTGAATTCGTAGTGGAAACTTCTTGGTAACCTGGCCTTCTTCATCACCATACATCTGGATTACTTTGGTTTGAATTGCATACGTTACCATGTAACCGTTTTCATCTAGGGATTTTAGAATCCATCGAGCCTGGATATGGCTTTTTGTAGAGATGGTGAAGTATCCATGAAGCCTCTGTTGACCGGGAGTTGTGTGCCTCCTGCTGTTTGCGGCCCTCTGGTTTCGCGTTCTGCAGCCCTGATGACTATAATCTATATTACATTTTTGCTCATGGATCAAATGTCTTTTTTTATCATTGAATACATGTAATGTCGTACATACCATATTACCCTACTGCTGTGTGCGGCCCTCTGGTTTCTCGTTCTGAAGCCCTGATGATTATAATCTATATTACACTTTTACTCATGGATCAAATGTCTTTTTTTATCATTGAATACATGTAATGTCGTACCATATTACCCTACTGTTGTGTGAGTTATAGTGCTAGCGAGAATGATGAACGTGATTTGAATGAGTATAATTATATCGCTTTAAAAAGGTAATTGCCACGTGATTGGGATGAAGTGCCATTAATGTACATACGTGGTTAGGATGAAGGGATTTTTCTCCTCAAACTTATACCAGACATAGAGATTATATGGGGCTCAAACTGGAGTCTGAAACTGAAAAAAAACAATGATGAAATTGATTTAACCACATTTTATACATTATGTTTATTGTTGTATATTGTGCTTTAATGTACCTTGATATACATGTATCCTGTGCCTTATATAAATGTACACACAACCCATCACTGGGTCGGTCTCTGTTTAGCGTCTCTCATAGTAGCTTCGTATTAAAGGATATAGTCTATAATAGAACATGTTTGTTGACTCGCTCTTATGAATTCGAATATATAACATTTACAACGTATGCATTTTACACAATTGCAGCACAAAAATAAATACAATATATTCTCATAATTCGTGTTTCTGTATTGTTTACAAATAACACAATTAATACATAAAAATGTATTCAAATTCCGTTTTATATCCCCTTTTCAGTATGTATCATTCAACAAATGTTTCTACTATACAAATAAAGCTACTGTCTACTAACCTAATATTTTCCGCCCAACTGATGTATTATGCTAGTGGCTACACGCGCTATTATTCGATGACTTAAAAAGTCAGAAATCAGCCATTTAAACTACATACACAATATGTTTATGCTTATCAATTTAGAAATACAATACATTATCAATAGAAAGTATTTTGTATTTATTATCGATATAAATATACTTAAACGCTGAAAATGTTTTTTTCCAAACTTACTTCCCCTGACAAACTATCTTGACGGCAGCAGACGTAAACTGTACATTTCCATTGTTTTTCAGGTAAATTATGTTATTTAATACAGTTGCTTGATAAACAAATTAAATGGTTAATAACTTACAATTTCGGATGGATTTCGGCTCGTGTCAAATAGTGATAAATACTCGCCAGAGGCTCGCATTTATCTCTTTTCTTACACTTGCCAACATAGAGCTGAAATTCTAAGTTACTAACCATGTAATTCTTATTTATTATTATTGTCAAACATTACGTGGTCTGAGTATTAATTTTCATACGCCATCCAACTCCTTCTCCAAAAAGCGAAAACGGGGTTGGCTGGGGTATAAAATATAACCTTAATTTTGGCTTAAAATGTTTGCGTATTGTAAAACTATAACAATTAATAGGTAATTTTAAACGGGTTATCGCATTTTTGTCAGTAAATTTTTCAAAATATCCGTTGTGAAATCCTGCTAATATATTAGCATTTCCATCGCTTAATGGAATTAAGGCGGGACCACGCAATGTGCTATCTGATACATGTAATTTTGACGTTTGTATTTAATCTTGTCTTGTCGTACCCTTAACTCTTTGTTCTCTTGTTGCTCTGGCTTCTGTCAAGTCAATGAGTACTGACTTTGTGGTTTTCTAGGCTTTTTCTTTTATATTATATATAGATGATCATTTATGTGTTTTACTTATATTGCCTATTATCGCTGCCTTGTTTTGTAGAGATTATAACCTGGCGGGGATATCTTTATTTACACTGTCCCGTTTATTGAGATGACACTAGTGTAAGAGTGAGGTTTGGTGTGCCCCAGAACCTAGTTTAAATCCCCAGCGTCCTTTTCGCCACTGACCGTTCCAAGGCGGTAGCCCTATTGGGAACCATTGTGTGTTTGTGATGTCATATCTTGCATTTTATTCACCTTTGTAAGCATTTTTTATGTTTGTATGTGTGTTTTTGGTTGACTGTGATACTTGAATGCTACATTTTCTGTTCGACTTTTATATTTACTTTCTTTTATATTTGACAGACATATTAACAATAGTGAGGAAATATTAGACACAATGTGGTGTGTCCCATTGAATTGTAACCTAGACCCGAAAAAGGTAAATACTAAGTCCCCTTAAGTAAATGTATGTAATGTAAACAAATGACTGGCTTACCATATTCAAACTCTAACCTGCACTTGTCGAGGTATGTTTCATATCCATCCACATGTGTTAGTTTCATACCAGCAACAAATGTGTGCTTAGTTTACCTTGCATGCGGGAGAAAGTATCAGGATTATGAAGACTATATTAGGTGATTGTTGGATACGGAACTGACCTCAGTTTTGCCAAATCTAGATCCTAATGTGCCTTAACTAGTGTTTTATGAAGGGAATCCAAAACATTAACGTATAAATAACAACTGCCAGACCAAACGGTATCCATTGGAAGCAACCAACACAAACAAGAGAGAAAAGTAGCAGACTCGGTTTTATTGAGACTGCTCATGAGAGGTAATATGATATGCAGCACCTCTCACGTCCCACTAGCACCAGCGTAAGCGGTATTCTAATTAAAAAGCGGTATTTTACTAAAATCACAAAGGGTGGGTTTGATGATTCCAAAGGACCAGTAAGTTATAACTCTACTGAAATGTAGTCGTGCGACGTTATACAGCCGCCACACAGCACTAAATAAACGCTAGAGCGAATGTCAAAAATACTGAAGATCACTTGGAAGCAACAAACACAAACAAGAGATAAAAGTAAGTCGACATAGGAACAAATGGTAATGTACTATAACATTAGCCCTGCTTGAGAGAGCTACACATGTTTCACTCTCTGTGCTCACGATACATATAATATGCAGGCTGTTTTATTATTAAAAAAAAGAGTATGATAATGGACCTTTGGAAACGGCCGAGCACGACACGTACGAAATATTAAATTCACATTCAAGCTAAATGTACAGAAAAAAACATTATGTGCAAAGTACACTTTCTGTACAAAGATACGTGTTATACACAACAATGAGAAAACATGGTCATATGGAAACCATAGCAAGACATGTTACTAATAGAATATGCAACACTATTTAAAATGTTAATCGTAGTTATTCATTTATTATAATACAATACTAATTAAAGTTTTTATAGGGGATATTACATGAGTGACTGTGTAATATCGATTTTAATAAACTCGTTGGATAAATTATAGGATACGAGGCTCTGCCGAGTATCCTATCATGTTATTGAATGAGTTTATTAAAGTCACTAATACACATTCACGAATGTAAGACTCTGTTTATTACATAACACACCTGCGAGGTAGTTTCACTTTAATGTTGTCAATTTAACTTGTATACGGAGGCAATTTGTGAGAGAAATCAAGACGTTGTGGTGTTTTCTTGACGCAGCTACGTTACGCGGCTGTAACGCGTTCGCGCTACAAATAATGCGACACCTTAAACTAAGTTTAACGTTACTAACATGGCTTTTATAAAGTAAAATTTCAAATAAGAATACATATTTAAGGCGTCTAAAGGTATCGTATGATATACCATGCACTAAATTGAGAATACATGTTTTTACTCAGTGTAAACAAATACAGTGATTCGGTCCTCATTTGCATTTGTAATACACTAGCGTGTTACCAGAAATAAATCATGGCTTTATTACACTCTCTAAAGCGATGTCATGTGATAAAACTACATTAGTAATGTGCACGTATGCAGAACGTTACGGAAATGTACATACATTATGTTTTTATTTGAAATAGGCGTAAAAAAGCTAACTATCGGTATCATGGATACTAGATTTATGGCATACGCATTTACAAGTACCGTTTACTTTCAATGTAACAGAAAACGTCAATATGTGCTGATATTGACGTGTAATAAAGTCATACTGGGTGTGTAATGTATACTCGTTTGTGATTGGTGCAATGTTTGGTTCATGTCAAAGAAGGTATATGACGTTATTTAAACAATGTTGATTTCATTGTGACAATTTCCACGATGTAACGACAATATGTATGTTTCAAATAAATATTTTTGGTGAAAATTAGATCTTACAAACCTATTATATTGTTCTAATTTAAAAATGCATATGCAAAAAAGGCTATTAGATTTATTGGGATGAATGCACTCGTTCCTTTGCGCATAAATATTGCGCTCCCAAAGTCGCGCAATATTAATCCGCAAAAGAAGTCGTGCATATATCCCAATACAAATCTAATAACCTATAAATATATGATGTCAAAAAGGTTGTTGTTCACAGACGCTATATCCCACCTTAATTTATTAAGAAATGTTTCCAATAATTGAATCGCATGCGTGTCATAGTTTTTACGTGCAGACGACATAACCAATAAGCTATTGTAGCGTGAGTAGTAGTTTTTCTTTACCCTCGCTGTATTGCTGACGCATTTTAGCGAGCTTTTCTGTAGAGGTTTTCGGAGTGCAGAGTCCGGGGAAGGTCCGGGGAAGGTTGGTATATCTCGCCCAAAGCAGATTATGGTTGGTCGCAGCAGTAGACTAGGGTTGGTGGTACATCGGAGTGGAAACGTCGATAGAAGGTTTGTAGTTCCAAGTAGATTTGGAAGTTCAAGTCGATTAGAAGATTTTGGCCAATCGGATTGCCTGCAGAACTGTGACTAGATCAATCCGATTGCCGGCTCGAAAGTAGACTCAGAAGATTTTTCAGCCAATCCAGACACAGGATATTTGAAGCCTTTCTAGGAGGTCAATCCGGGTCCATGGAGAATCCGCGATGTCCATGTCCCGTGATGTTTACGTCCTGGGTTAGGGTGAGTCTTTTCATAGTCGTGATCCATCGTAGGTGCCTCATGTCATCAAATGCGGGGACTCGCAGTGACATGGGGTAACTCGCTGGTACAACGTCAGATTTCCAGTAGTAGTTTAATCGTCCATCTTTAGGGCCACGTTAAAAACAGGATAAAAACATATGTACAACATGTTTTCAGGTGATGTCCAAACCTCCTAGCGGCTACGCTACACTGTGCGCACTGTACAGTGTAGGGTGGATGATCCCAGACAGCGGCACGCCTTGCGGAGTCACTTTGTCCCAGACGGTCGCAAGACGTCCTGCCTGTTCGATGGTCTGAACTGGAATGGCTCTTGTAGGACTGATGTGTAACATTTATATACAAATAATTACAAACTGCAAACAATACACATATTTACTGCATTCTGATTGGTTAGTCATTCTTAAAAGTGTCCTGTTATTTCTCAATAACACGTCAAAATAAAAAAGTTTCAGTTGCGCAGGCGCAGACTAAAGTGGAAGCCAAACATTTGATTTGAACGGCAAAAGGGGTCCGGGTTATGCCCGGGCTATGAAACACTATATCAGGAAAAACGTGGAACGGATCCGGCTTCCGAGCTTCCACCTGGTTACGCACCTGTGTTTCTTATCTCTGTTTCGTTCCTAGTCACGATGACGTAACGAAACTTTGCATGGCGTCACTTTTTTAAACCGTTAACGTCACAGAACAAAATTAAATTATAAACAATGGATTTAAACAGACCTGAATAGATTACTCAGTAGCCTAAAGGTAAACACTTTAGCTTAATATTACAATGACATGTTATTTTTAATAGCTAAATCAATAAGAACAACCGACATGTTAACCCTTTTTCCGCTGGTTCACCTGAAAAAGAAGCTGGGCGTAGCTGGCCGATGTTAAGTTTTAGGCCTGAGCAATTGCACTGAAAAGGTTTTCAGCCCGGTTCTGCAGTGCCTAAAAGCAGCTACGCCACTAGAAACATTTTTTTTAGGAAACGTACTGTAAGCATCTAGGCATATACTTTTGCGCGGATTAGATTTCATGTTTGAAAATGTGTGATTTGTCTGATCGGTTCAACTGAAATTAATATAATTTAGAGCTTACTGGGGCATGTGAAATATAATACTAGTACACCGCTAGTAAAGATTGATATAAGTTTGTAATTATAAGAATTGTTTTTAATTTTTTACGATGTTATCGAAGTATAACACGTCAATGATGGGTCACAAATTATGTATAAAACCGCATAGCGCAGCGAAGCCGTTGTTTTTTGCGATGTTATCGAAGTATAAAGTCTTTTTTTGTTTACATGCATGGCATTATACTTGCTAATACACTGGTTGTTTTAACAACGCTAATGGTAACAAGCATAATTATACAAGACGGTCTTAATAATGTGTTATTAACCTTAATACATAGCACACTATCCAGAAAAGGAATCATATCACTCGCAGAAGGAAACTTAATGTGTTCTATTTTCCTTCAGTTGCGACGATCATATCGACTGACCTCGTATGCCGAATAAGGAAGACAACTTATAAATCGTAACTGTATTTCCTCCTTCGTGATTGCTCGGTAACGGTTGAGTATGACGCCATAAAGCTTATGGTGTTGCTTCTTTCATTACTTCTCATGAACAGACTCAATAAAACCGAGTCTGCTGCTTTATTCTCTTAATTGTGTTTGTTGCTCGCAAAGGATCACCTTTATCAGTATGTATTACTCTGTGATAAAGTTTATATTTAATATCGGTGTAAAGTTTATATTTAATATCGGTGTAATGCCTCTAATTTAAAATTGATTAAAAATTCGTTAATAATCAGTCCATATGTCTTTAAATATACAGATTCAACACGTGTAAAAGGATTTTACGCGTGTAACTGTGTTAATAACATTTAACGAGTCGAGATCTAAAACTTGTCAAACCTTGAAATAAAAACAAAAACGCTCTTGGTGTCTACTATCTTTCTGATCTCCTCCCGTAAGAGTTTTTTGAAAGCAGCTTGATGCCAAAGTATTTTATTGTTGTCCTCTTCACAAAGTCTTTTTGAGCAATAGAATCCCTCCTTCCACGCTTATATGATGGAACCGCCGATAGAGCGTCATCTGCGACGTGAGTCCAGTAGGTGTCTTCCGTGACGTCACTTCGGTGACGAAAAGATGACGTGAGTATTTCGTTTTCCATATCACTGTTATTAGCATTCTGTAAAATACAAAGCGGATGAGAATACATTATAATAGATAACCCATCACCTTGTATTGAATGTCCAAACAGCAAATATCATATGTATAATATTAGAAATCAGCATTTATTTGATACTGATAATAAATTACTGAAGTCTGGAGCCCCTAGAACAAATGTCTCCTAATTGGAACTTGTGATTGAACCAAATTACATAAAGTTTATTAATCTGACTGTTTCGATCAACAAAACTTCTTTCACGATATGAAACTCGTGCTTCTTTTCACGAATGAATGATTGTACTAAAATGTCTCTCTCAATCATGTCAATTCGTGTCAAATTCATAACATATTTTAAATAAGTCGTGTAGATAATTAGTCGTCCTGAGGTGGTTAAAAGTGTGTTTGATTAAGGATACCCTTTCTACGAGAACTTCAAATCTTTATTTTGAATACATTTAATAAATTCACATTCGTCCTAAGTTATTCATTTTCAATACCAACGACATATTGTGCGTTATTTGATCTGATTAAACACATACACACACATAATAAATACTCATATGAAGGAATTAAGGAACCATTTGTTCAATAAATATGACACACGCATAACAAGAAGTAAATAAATACGGAGGGAAACACTTTGCTTCTCTGCATAATTCAATGTCTGCATACTTAGGCACCCAATGCAATGTAGTCTAGTAGCTGGTAAGAGTTCTGTGTGTATTTAAATGTTCCCTAAATTTCACGGTGGTATCATGTAGGGGACCATGTATTGTGGGAAGTGAGAAATTTAAGATGGCCCCCAAAAAATGAAAAATAAAAAAATGTACACCATAACAAGGTGTGGGGTTTATGAATTGGCTTGAAATAATCGTATAATATATAAATGTATGTCTGAAATCCATAAAAAATCATCAAAATCTACGTCGTCATTTTCATCAATATTCTGGTTTTAAGTCGATGATTACTCGTAATTGGTAATATATTACGTTTGTTTAAATTTTAGTTAACATTAAAGAGACAGCAACGTTAACAGATACAAGTTTAAGCTATTATTACTTATTTGAAAATTCTGTTTCTGTTGTTAAGGAGATACCTCAACTTCAAATTATTATTTAAAACGAACACGAAAGTACCCTTATTGTTATAACTGACATACCTTGGTTCGAGCTATTCAATTGTCAGGTATAGCTAACGATACACGGTGTCATGCGATAGTATTATAGTATTTCGGACTATTTCGAAATCAATTCGGAGCAACTTACTAATAGATGTTGACCTTTTTTTATAAATGGTCTACTCTTTTCACACAATGTAAACCTACGATGATGTTATTTTCAACACATGTAATAGCTGCTTTTGTTTTTATTTCATCCCTTATCACAATTAATTTTGAAGTGTCCTTTTACACATAATGGTAACGCTGTATTTCTCATTAAAAAATGCTGAGTTATGGCCACGTTTTGTTTTCAACTACGTAACATGTCAGCCTAATATGAACATCCAGCGTTGAACATGTTCTAGGAAGTCTAATAAAACACGCGTCTAACTGTATATGTTATTAAATTAATTTAAATGAACACAGGGGCACTGACATTGCTGAACTAAAAACGCATTTCTTTTAATCTATATATAGCATTTAGCTGTCGGAAATTCCTTTGACACACTTTAACATTGCGGATATAATTCCGTCACTAAAATATTAAAGACGCTTTAAGCTATCATCTGCGAGGAAATAAATCAGCAATTTGATCAGCCATTATCCAAGTCTTATGGGAACATTAGAGAAGAGGATAGTGCCTTATTGAATTCCACAGAATTGCGTTTTCGGCTGCTAAAATATTCATGACACAGAACAAACATTCGAGATATAAATAGTTCACTATAACTGGTTGAAATGCATCGAATAATTGTAGTGGATTAAGGTATAAACACACAGTTAACACCCATTGTAGCATGGTCACTGGCAATTCTCTTTGTAATTGCACAGGTGTAAATCGTTTAATTAAAAATAACACCTGTCAGAATATCAGTTAAAATAACAGTTAGAATAACTGAAATAGAGCTGAAATGGACCTGTTACAAAACAAATAGAGTAAGGTTTCATCTCGTTGGTTAATTTAAACACCTAGATGGGCTACGCAAATCTCGATGTTTAAATTAACCAACGAGATGAAACCATACTCTATCTATTACTTGTACGAATCATATTCGTGTCAGTGTAGTATGACTGGTGAAATTGTCTTGATGAATGCTTAGCATTAAATCGTGTAATGCAAGATAAACAAAGAGGAGGCGCTTTCAGATACACTAACGTCCGATACAGTATCACTGAGTACACCATATTACAAAACAGATAGAGTCTGTCTCAATTTGTTGGTTATTTAAAAACCTCTATGGGCTACAGCCCTCTCGGTGTTTAAGTAAACCAACTCACTGAGACAAGACTATATTGATTGTTGAATGACGTGCTTTTAACATTTAGTGATTTGTTGCAAACGTTTTAACATGAAATGCTTAGGCTTCATAAAAGATTAGTAATAAGCAATGGTGCTGGTCATATAAATTAATAACACAAACGAGGGTGTTGGACTAGCCATTTTTTCCACTCTCAGAAATAAAAGAAAGTATTAGTGATAGACAATATTGCTGGTCATATAGATAACTAACAAAAATAATGGCGTTGGGTTAGCCATTTTCCACTCTCCGAAATACTTGCATATGGCGATGGAAGACAAATGCTGTTAAGGTAATCAAACTCAAATAAAATAAAATAATTTAGAAGACACGATAATACCGAGGTTGTGTACACTTAATATCGATTTAACCTAACCAGTGGTCCATATTGCCTACTGACCGTTCCAAGTCGGTAACCTTGTCTTCATCACTCTTTGTGGTGTGTATTGTCCTTTTTATTGCATAGTTGATTTGTTCTGTGTTTGAGGTACAGTGCGGATCTACGGTGCCATTGCGTTTGGGTGCTGTGATTTCTATAGAACCATTTTTCTCATATCAGTGTAAACATGATTTGACCAAATGTTTTTTGGGTATCTAAATCTCTTTTCACTCTGCACTATCGGCTCCATGCAAGAACGATATCTGTAAATGATGCCGATGCTCTCGTTTGTGTAGACATAAACCAATGCCGGGCCATTGTGTTTGACAGCGCGGTATATATATTGAACATGTTTTCGTCTCTTATTTTGATTTTTTTATATCAAAATGTAATGAAAAATTATGTATAACACATGCAAACTGTAATAAACTGAGTAAAAAGCAGACAAGCAAATACAGAAACATGCGACCTTAGAAGCAAGCTAGCAATAGTCATGATACAAAGCAGGCATCGAATTACAAAACAAATTTGACAATACCTTGTCATTTCTTAAACGTTCACGAAAGTCAAATAGGTGATGATTTCCTCCTAATGGATAAATTCGGCAGAGATTGCATGGGCAATTAAAAAAGTATTGCCTTTTATATAATCTGAAACCTAATATATTCACGCCTTGTCATTATCTTCCTCGAGTCGCACTAACATCAAACCAGAACAAATAACCATGAAGCAATGTAAACAAATATTCAAGTATACATTTCACATAGGTTATTATCTACAATTTGTAATTAATCCACAAGGTGTAAAACAGTATGAAAGGAGAAATTTGGATATCGAAGAACACGATAAATACAAAAAGTATTGCAGTCTCGGTTTGATTGTTTGATTGTTCAAGAACGGTAGTGAAAGTGATTGCCACCGTTCACGCCCTCTAGCTCAGGGTTGGGCTGAACTCAATATTTAAAATGCCAATAGTACAGAAATTTGAGCTATTCCGAAGGTGGTTTGCATTTGAAGGTGAACACGGAACCTTCAATGCGGTATTTTCTCATCATTCCATGGCCAGCGGCGTAGGTTCCCAGTTTTTAACAAAAAGCGTTGCCCTTAACGAGAAAACAATAAGCGACCTAAACAAAATGGAATATATATGGGAGCAGAGGCTATGAAGCCTTCGTATCACAGGTAAAAGCCAAAATACTAAATTAAAAAGCAGGCAACATATCCTAAGGGTGATGAAACAATACTCTGAACCTTTAAAAGCTGGAGTAGTGGAACCACATATTCGAAATTCAAGTAAGAAACCAAAAGTATTTGAGAATGTACTACCGATATCTGTAAATATTGGGCTCAGTGATCTCCGAAGATCGGAATGAATATCAGTTCTGATTGCAAACGCGGGAAAAGTTTTACCGCCGCCACACTTCTCAGGCAACACTATTGTGATATATAAAAAAGTATGAAAGGTGACATTTGGATATCGTCGAGCACGATAAAAACAAAAAATAATGCAGTCCCGGTTTGATTGAGACGGTAGTGGAAAGTACTTGCTACCGTTCACGCCCTCTAGCCCTTAACGATTTTTTTTCTGTTTTAAGTGGGATGAGGATGTTAAGTGAATACGTTTTAAGTTTCAGTAAATATTTCAACAAGGATTTGCTGGAATTCCAATGCATTCCGTGTTAAGGACATTGCAGTGAGAATTTGCAATTTATCTAGGCCACAGTACAATAGTACTAACCCTTTTAATATGTATGCAGCATTCATATATTACAAAGAGAACAATATTATATAACAGCCATTATACTTAATTACAATATTATACTTTTATTGTTGACCTATTTATTAATGAAGTAATATTGCTCAATTTCTCAACCTTATACATTTAATACACAAATTTGATACTCGGAAATGATACGACGTTAACTAAAATTTAATTTCATGCGCTGGTCATGTTTCCGGTTTCATCATTATCTACGAAAGGGGTTCATTCTAAAAATTGTATTGACATTTCACGGCTTGGTGACTTATTGAAAAACGTGTTAGATGTCTGTCTTTAGTCCTTCAATTTGACAAATTGTAACGTCTGACACAGATTACTAGAACTGGCATCTGGCAAACTATTTGTTGCTGCAAAGAGAACCGCGTCACGTCGTCTGCTGACCTAGAGAATCTTGTAAATTGACAGTGTGTAAACAAAAGTGAAAGTAGAAAAAAACGGCAGTGAAAGGTGGTAAAATGTGCGATTTTCGAAAGTTCTATATGAATAGATAATATGAATAAATGCCACATATGTGGACGAGCGTTATGTATTATATGACAAAAAATAGCATATATAGCAGACAGAGTAATAGAAAAGATGCTCAGACTCCAGTTACAAATTTTGATTTATTCGCTTCTGAGCCTAGAATATATATTTTTTTGCCACGTGTGTTACTGTTCGTTCATCGTTATTAATCCACCAAACGAGTTACAGTAAATGTGTTGCAAAAGAATGTAAACACTTGTAACATATTGTTTCCTGTGCCCACTAAAAAACCGATATCGTGTAACATAATACTCTATTTGTACTGTTTATTGTGTTTAAAATACTATAATTAAACTTGGAGATTTAAAAATTATGGCAATTATTTGAGATGTTGTTTATGGGATTGATGGGATTATGTTTATGAGATAAAAGCTTACAATTATTTTCTCTTTCTTGCTGATAAAATCTTTTATCTTTTTCGTTAGCAATTTTTAAAGGTAAGCATATTATACCACTAAATAACTGTTAAGCTGACATTTAATTAATTCATATTAATATAATTCACAGTATAATTAATCAAAATGTACAATGTAAATGCAAGTATAATTTTAATGATATTGTACGAATGTACCACCTTTGCACACATAACCCGAAGCAGAGCAGTAAGAAAAGGTGCATCCCTTTCATGCTTAAAATTATACAGAGGTGCTCACAAGACAGCCGCACGCCTATATATAGCAACTCTACCTTCTGTCGTAACAAATTGGGCACTTTAGTTTCACCGGAAGCGGAAGTTGTGCACTGCCCACAATTCCTTACAAACAGGAATGTTATGGGCACAACAACAGCAATCAATAGCAGTGTTATCGCAGCAACCGATGTTAAGTAAGGCGCATCGAATATTTTATGTGTACCATCTGCAAAAACAGAATTTAAAATAGCTAAAATTACAACATCACAACATTCATTTACATTTAAGATATTCACCCCTCTCCAAAGCAAGCTCAAGAAAACAAAGTATATTTAGTGTAGTAATGATAACAGTAATGTTTTAAGCAGTACACAGCATTTCCAATAACACTACGATCGTATTAGTAAAACATGAAGTTATAAGAATTGACTATAGGCTTTGATATGAACATCTGTCATTTGTTCTGATTTATTGTCCAAAAGTAAACTATACAGTGTGTAATTCTACTACGACATGCTGAGACAGTTTTGGAGAGACATGAATATGGCAAGTCAACACGCGATTACGTACACGCTATAATGAGCACAGTTAAAGGTACCACGACGGCGGTCGTCAACAAAATGGCTGCAATCATGATAGTAATGTAAGGCGAGGACTGCATTCTTTCCTTATCTGTAAAATAATCAGTATAATAACGATTGAATTACGCCATATTTAAAACACAATTAGTTTAAACACAATGAACCAGCATATATAAATTTTCCCTACCATACGTATATAAATGATGGATACACATAGACGTTATCTGCTTGTTATGCATGTATTTCATTTTGGAAATAGATGAGGCTCGAAAACAGTGTGTGATGTACCTTGGTATACGGCCGAGTGATTTGAACAGCCTACGGCTCACAAACAGAGAAAGGTCTAGTAAACATTATGGTATTTGGCCTATAATGATTATCTTTGCGTACATAGAGAATCTTACATTAGTGACTGTGCATTATTGATTTTTATAAACGAGATGGATAAAATGATAGGATACGAGGCTCTGCCGGTTGATTTTTTTTGTTTTGTGATGGCGGCAGACCACCCACTTTTTCTTGGTAGAACCAGTACTGTACACCTCCCGCCATGCGTAAGAATCGACACTTCCTCACTTACAAGTCGAGCAGATTCGAACCTGCAGCGGTGAGAGGCGATGGTTTACAACGCAAAGTGTTAACCATTCGCTAAATACGTCAGACTCAAAACAATTAATTAAAACGTCTAGTACCTTCGACATCATTTGTCTTTTGAGTGGCTCCGCCACATTCGTGTATGACGTTCTCTTGTGCATCGACAGCATTGACCCAAACATCATACTCTGTGTTAGGTTTTAATCCACTAATTGTGTAATTAGATATCCCAGGAGTTACAAATATCTCATTATACGAGTTATTGTCTTTTATAGCATATCGTATTTTGTATCCATGTATGTTTTCGATGCTCAAAGATTGGCACCAGTCTACGTGGATTGTCGTGGCACTGATGACGTCAATAAGCATTTCTTCAAATCGAACGGAAACGGAACCAGACCGCGTGGCAATGTTTTCATGTGGCGTGCAGCGACCTTCAATTAAACAATGATACAAATAGATATACCAGCGCCATTTTACCCGTCTTTGCAGCGGCCTGTATAAGGCCTCTTCCACCCAAATTTCTTTGAAAAACAAGCAGTTTTTCCCATTTTTAAACTTACCTCTGGAAATTTCATTCCCCATTCATGGATATTTTCCCGAGGTGCCTTCCCCAAAACTGGTAAAAAGCCCCTGTATACAAGTCGAACAGGCAATGTAGCATTCACAGAACACGGTCAACAAAAACAAGATAAATCACAAACAAAAAATGGTTGACAAAATTGGTACCGCCATGGAACGGTCAGTAACAGAAAGGTCATTTGTTGTTGGGGGTGGGGAGGGGGTCAAATAAGTCTCTATGAAAAACCGAAATAAATCTCCACCAGGCTATATCCTCCAACAAAATAGACAGCATTAGTAAGCAATAAAATAATTACACAAAGATGATCATTTATATATGAATATTTATGTAATGTACCATCGTTAGTACCGGTAATCATTTCTACTGAATCCAGTGATGCCACCATGGGACTGTGCATGCTGATTAATAGTATGCTCAGTGTTTGTGTGACTTAAGCTTAAGCCGGTGCTAGTAGGCGTGGGAGGCGTTTCATTTTAAATTGCCTCTAATGAACAGATTCAAATTAACCGAGACTCATGACCAGACTCAAATTAACCGAGACTCATGACCAGATTCAAATTTACCGAGACTCATGACCAGATTCAAATTAACCGAGACTCATGACCAGACTCAAATTAACCGAGACTCATGACCAGACTCAAATTAACCGAGACTCATGAACATACTCAAATTAACCGAGACTCATGAACATACTCAAATTAACCGGGACTCATAAACAGACTCAAATTAACAGAGACTGCTACTATTCTCTCTTGTTTGTGTTTGTTGCTTTCCCATTTTCAGTATTTATGAACGGAGAAGTTCAGTTGATGGGTTGTGTCCAGACTCAGGGCATCATTAAGTACACTGGAAATTATCTGAGTTATTAACAATGCTCATACACAAAAAAGTTGGGCATAGGCTTTAAAGTGAAGTTATATGCATGTAAGATCATTTCCCTTTGTGTCTGCCTTTGATGTGTTTTAGTATTATGTGTATAGTGTCCATATAACTAAACTAGAATTATGCCAAGACTTAGCTTTTGGGTTTTGTCTCAAATGCAGGGTAATACTATGAATTACTGAATTGTAAAACAGGGTTGTAAATCATAACTAGTAAATTTTGTAGCTGATCATTGGCCACTTATATTTCGATAACATCGCAGACATAAAAAACCATAACCAATCCTTAAATACGTATTTATGAATAATATATAATCATGTATAATTCTTACCTGAATCAGATCCTTTTTTTTTTATTTCTTTGTCGACATAATCCCGTACTGAAAGCATAAATAACGGCTTATTTGGATGCTATTTAAAAATACACATGAACGCACGCAGATCATGTTATTTGCATTATGCTTGGCCGCTACGACACAACTTCTGTCCAATAATAATTACCATGTTATTTAATTGCTAACTTATTTTATCAAGTACATTCACACGCACATTGCAACAGAAGAAGACTTTTTTTCTGCGTTTGCCTAGCAATACAACAAGAACGTCAATGGCTCAATATAATTATACTTGTAAATGGCTCTGCATATATGAGGGTTTAACTCCTTAATTCCTCCAGATTTCATTCAGTTCCTCTAATCAATCACATGGAGACAAAATAATTGATGAAAACACTCACCAAAAGCTACGAAGTTTGCTGTTCAGATCGTGTTTCTGTGAGACAATATAGGATTTCTTACGAAGTTGGAAAAACAGTAGAGTGATCTAAAGCCATTGTTTGTTCCTGTTTTATATGTATGCTATGGCGCTTAATTTAGTTAAAAATGCTATATTTTGCCTCGTTAAGATGATAGGGCCTTCATTTTTCATCTAATCTTTACCAAACTTTACCAGATTGTTAATACTAATAAAAGCTCGGAGAAGTTTAAAAACTAGTTAGATCGGATCAGTAACAGCAGAGTTATGGCCCTTTATTAAGTTAAAAATGCTATATATTGCCTCGTTAAGACGATAGGGCCTTCATTGTTTATCCAATCTTTACTAAACTTTATCAAATTGTTAATATCAATAAAAGCTTGGACAAGTTTCTTAGCCAGCCAGATCGGATCAATAACAGCAGAGTTATGACCCTTGATTTAGTTAAAAATGCTGTATTTTGACTTGTGAAGACGATAGAACCTTCAATGTTCATCCGATCTTCACCAAACGTTACTAGATTGTTAAAATCAATGAAAGCTCGGACAAATACGAAAACCAGTCAGATTGGACCATTTAGACCAGAGGTATGGCCCTTGATTTTCTGAATTATGCTAAATGTTGGCCTCATTAAGACCACGTTTTATTATTTTACATAAAGTATCTCTATCACTTTTGCATATATTGCACAAACCGTTAGACAGATGCATAATGTTTAACTTGTGTTCGGTGAAAATAGCATTATGTAAGAACTTCCACTGGTATTGTTAGGCATTCCTAGAGCTTAATGAGTGCTTAATATTTGCCCAAACATGAGTTTATTTGACATTATTTAAAAAACTTTTGCTCCCAATTTGTTTCAGTATTAAGTTTCGCATTATTCGAATTAATACCCTTTAAAATATGCTTGGTGTTTAATTTGTTTGGTGGTATAATTTCGTTTTGGAAATTAAGGATGTGTAAATCCGCTATATTAGGAATCATAGGTACTTCCAGAACAAACTCCCGGATAATCATGGCATTTATATACTTTTTGGGAATTGCTTTTTTGAGTTTCGACCATTCTGAAACCAGTTTTGTTTGAATTTAAGCTTTTGTATAATTTTATTTTCTGAGACAAAGGAAGAATTTGCGTCTTCCCAAATATCCTGAAATAAAACTGTTTCTTATAAAAGTATTAAAGAACAAAGGTTTATTTGAAAAAGTTATCTCATGATTTCCAAATAGTGAAAGCATACGAGCTTGTTCAATGTTTATCGGCGTGTGTAATTTTCGATACGCTACCCAAGCATGTAATGATTTTTTGTAGAACTGAAGTATTTGTATTTTAATACACAGACCCTCGATGGAAGAAAATTTGCACAAAAATATGTTTGTGTGAATTGTCGATCAACCGATCTGAGATAGTATTATTTTCCAATGGCATTCCCGTGGTCCGTTTTAGCATTTATTATTTTATTTACCGTTTTTATTTTCATATTTAAAATGACCTTATAAATGTCTATCATATCAAGACCTCCGTGTTCTTTTCCCAGGCAAATTGTTACTTTTGATACAAGGCGCTTCTTATCATTACACACGAAATTTAGCATATTTTTTTCAAACTCTTTTGCATATATGTCTGGTATTCCTCGCATTTCTAATCACAATTTATTTTTTGCAGCACAAACGTTTTAAGTATTAGAATTTTTCCTTCAAGTGTCAGGTCTCTTGATTTCCAGAAATGTAGGCAGTTTTTGATTATATTTATATGTCTAACCAAATCGCATTATCGTCAATATTGTACCCATGGCATACATCCAGTGTTTTTACATAGGAGCTTGTCCTGCTAATCTTATTGAATGTAGGCGCTTATTTTTAAGATTGCCGATAAAAAGACCCGTTGTTTTCTCTGTATTCATTTTTGCACCTGAAGCCTGTTCATATGTGTTTAGCTGGTGAAATATGCGTGGTAATGAATTTTCGTTTTTCGCAAATAACTGTGTGTCGTCAACATATTGGTTTAGTTTGGCTTCAAGCTGGTTATTATCGTGCGATGGCAGATGGATGCCTTTAATGGATTTGTCATTTCTGATGGCACATGCCATAGCTTCTGCTTGGATTGGATGATATACAATCACGGCGCGACCGGACGTCCTTGTTTTATAGATCTTGTAATATCAAAGTATTCGGAAACAAATCCGTTTGTTTGAATAGCTGTCTTTGAAGATTTTAACATCATATAAATCCAGTTAATAAAATTGTCACCAAATCCGAATTTAACCAAGCATTCTTTAATCCATTCCCACTCTACTCTATTAAAAGCCTTTGTGTGGTCTAGACCAATTATAATCCCTTCAATATTTTCGGAGTCCTGAATGAATCGATTTGCCTCGCTGATGTACCGACCGTTAACATAACCTTTTTGATTAGTATGAATAATATACGGTAAAATGGGTTAACGTTTTTCCGCAAAGCATTTTGCAATAATTTTGTATTCGACATTTAGCAAAGTTAAAAGTGGCCAATGTTTTAAGTTTTTTCGTTCCCCATTTTTGTATATGAGTGAAAGAATGGCTTTGCACTGCGAATTTGATAGCAAACAGTCATCTAATATTTCATTTATTACTTCCATAAATTAATTTTTACTTGTATGCCAAAATGTTTGGTACCATTCACAGACTATTCCATCTTCTCCTGGAGATTTATTTAATTTGAATTTAATAACTGCGATCTCCACTTCGTCTAATTTGAGTTTTTGTTCAAGTTTGTCAACATCCTCAATATGTAGTTTTTTTCCAACATTTGATAAAAGTGTTCGTGCTAATTAATACCAATGCCTTCTGAGGTGAAAAGGTTTTTTGTAAAAGTTTGTTTGCTCCTTTAAGATTGAAGTGATGTCATGTTGGATTTCGCCGTTCTCACATTTTATTTTTGACCAAAGCTTTTGTTTACCCCTTTTTTCTCTAGATTAAAGAAATATTTTGTTGATTTTTCATTTTGTTTTCCATATAGTTTGCTTTAGATCTTATTTTGGTGGCGTGTGTTTGAATATCATAATAATTATCAATTACATTTGATAATGAATTAATTTGTTCTCTATGTTCGATATCATGTTTTGATTTTAAAAGTTGTAATTGTTCTTCAAGTATTTTAATTCGTGTGTATTTGAATGCTTGTTCTTTGCAATAATTCATTGAAATAGTTGTTGTTTTATGTTTTGTCATGTCCCAACATTGCCTTTTAGAGCTAAATGTATTCATTTCATTTTTCCAATACTTCCAAAAGGTTTCTATTATTTCTTTATATTCATTTTGTGATAAAATACTAGCATTCATTTTCCATATACCAGGTCGAATTTTAACTTGATCGATCTCATTGTCAATTGATTTGCTACATAAAAAAATAATCTATTCGTGACTTCGACGATCCATGATAATAAGTATATTCTGACTTATTTGGATATCTCCTTCGCCATACATCCTCTAAATCGAGGTGAGAGTTCATACTGGTTAATTCCGTTAATCCCTCCTCGCTATCATATTTTCTGTTTATTACACAGTTATAATCCCCACCTATGATACTGAGTGAATTTTGCTCATTCAGTATTTGTTTAATATTTTTAAAGAATAATTTCCTTGTAATACCCTTATTAGGATAATATATGTATGTGACTCCATACGCACAGCTATGACCGGTTCCGACAGATATGGATAAAAAACGTCCATTGTCGTCTTGTAAAATATCAGCGATAGTGAGCTGTAACTGTTTTTTAATCAATATTGCGACACCTTTTGATGAGCTATTACTGTTATTCCAAATATTTGTTCCGGCCCATTGGTTACCCCATACTTTAGACTCTAAGTCGTCTTTGCAGTGCGTTTCTTGAATTAAAATGATGTCAAATTGCTTCTTATCTAGCCAGTTAAATATCTGCCTGCGCTTATTACTATCTCTTAATCCGATAATGTTTATTGAAACGATGGACAGAGTCATTGCGTGTGTTAAAGATATTTTTGAATGGATATACACAAGTCGCTATTAAATTACTCTCATTAGGTTTTACTCTGTTTGGCGGTTCATGCCGCTGACGGGGGTGTTGACTTCCTCTCCTGGCCGCTTTTTCATTGGAGTAGTCATTTCGAACTCGAAATTCCGTCCAATAAAAAAGGCAGTAACGTTGTTGTACAAACTTCGCGCACCCTCTTCCGAGACATGAATGCCTTTGGGATCGCTTGCATTGAAAAATTGATTTACGATTTTGTCATTCTTTATAAAAACATCATCATTGTCAATATAGTGCATGTGCATTCTGTTCGTGCAATAATCAAAAATGTGATTGATGACAAATTTCGCATCCTCATTAAACTTTTTTACCACAACACTCTTACCAAGTCTTGGCATTATGCTTGAAAATGCTCGGCCATTTTTTGCTATTTTTTCAAGAGCCAATTGGCAATGTTTAGCAACTTCATGCTTTTCTGCTTTAGGAATGTCATTAGTTTCAAGGTGCATGGCAATGGCTGAAATGTTTTTAAAATTGGAACATACTGCTTTGTAATGATAGAGTCAACGTTCTTTGCTGTTTGACCAGAAATAGACACATTCTTTATGGTACTGTCCATTATGTGCAGTCTGCCACAATGTGAGTCTCCCAGAATTAAGTGCGACTTATTTGCACTAAAGTTTACAAAGGTTTTACCCTCTTCAATTGCTTTTCGCTCAGTTTGGTTGACACAGTTGTCGGTTGTCTCCAATAGCGTCCGTTGGCCGGTCTTGTCCGATGTGCGCTCATCTTGTTTGTCCGTGCGTACTGTTCCACTGGCATAACTAGAGGTTACATTTGGTACGGTTGGCCAAATGACTTGGTTGGTTGTCAGCTGGTTGTCCTCGTGCTCGTCCGTGGAGAACGCCAGTTGATCGTCACCCAGGTAGCTTCGCTTCGTAGTGAAGTCAGCTCCCCGTGACATAGAATCAGGACTCGTTTGCACGTGACTGGCGCAGTTGCCATTTGACCGTGTTTCTGCATTCATATGATCCGCTAGTTGGCCCTCTAGAATTTCTCCCGCATATTCGCCGTAAATCGAGGCATACTTTTCCACGGGACAATTGTTTCTTGTATTGCCTTGCAATTCCAGCACATTTTTGACCTTACATCCTTTGTGTTATCAGGGCATTTAACGTAATGGTGGCACGTCAGCCCACGATGTTTACACGGCGTTCTATTGTTGTCCGCAAACATTCTCAATGTAAACCGACCAATCTCTATCGTAAGAGGTAGAATAGGGACACAGTTTAAGATTGTCACATACCTTGTTCTATTTTCAATGTTTGTGCCCTTAATTTTACCTCTCGAGACACTCCCGGCAATAATTTCTCCATACTGTGACATCTGATGAACAATAGTGCTATGAGGCATCTCAAAGGGAGCATCTTTTATTGTCACATTGGTACATGTAATAATGTTCTCCACATCTGTATTATTCATAAATCTGTGTTGCTCACGTAAATCCCCCAGAATTAGTTTATGCTTGACATCCTGGGAGTTAACCGTTATAATGCAATCCTTTTCTGTGATTTGAATTGCTTTTATGTCAGTTTTATTGATATGTCCCACTAATGATGAAATCACTTCTTTGTGAGAGATTCTTTTCAGAAATTTCGTGCACGGATAACGGCCTTGTCAAAAAGTCCGACATTTTGGAAACGAACAAAGGTGGTAACGGCGGGAAAACGCATCCAGGTGAAAACTGACCTTAATATGTCCAATTGTTTCCCGCAAATCCTTATTCGATATAGTGAAATATAATCCAAATACTTCAAAATCAATTAAATCCAGTGAAAACCGCCGAAACACATATAAATAAAGAAAATTCAGAGTTCGTCAACTCACCGAAAACAAACGCCGCCATTCTAAAAGGGGAGACCACTCCCTTAATACACAAACTTTGTCCTGGCTAGTTTTCCTGAAGCCCTGGCCGGATTTAAACGAAACCTTTTAGGGCTGATCAGTACCATGTCTAGTTGTTCATGTCATCGTCATGTTCCAGCTGAATGATTTTTGGCAGAGTTATGGCTCTTTAAATGTTTTAATACAAAAAACATTTTCTGGACTAGTTCTCCTGAACCCTTTGCCGGATTTCAACAAAACTTTGCAGGGATGATCAGCACCAAGCCTAGTTGTGCATATTATCGTCGCGTTGCGCTTTACTGATATTTGGCGGAGTTATGGCCCTTTACACAAACTTTTTTCCGGTCTAGTTCTCCTGAACCCACTTCAACGAAACTTGACAAGGATGATCAATCATAGTTTTGCATATCATAGCCATATTCCGGTTGAAAGATTTTGGAAGGTTTTAATACACACATTTTGTCCCGATTAGTCTCTTCTGAACTTCTTTCCGGATTTCAACGCATCTTGGCAGGGATGATCAGTACCAAGCCTAGTGCGCATCCGTCATTGCCATGTTCTGGTTGAAGGATTTTTGGCCCATTTAAGGTTTTAAGGTATGAAACCACTACTTATTTTCCCCATAGACACCAATGTTAAAGTGTCACATATTAATGATTTGCTGCAAATTCAACTCAAGTAGATAATGCTGCAGTGTAATGTTCATACAGAAAACTAGTTTTCCACCTGAAAAAAACAACAGGAAAGGTAGGGCTCACAAGACATGTAAGAAAGTTCTAGTTTGTTTACTAAACAGGTCAACGGTACAGCTGTTTTCATTGATTGACTATTTTCATTGCTCACAAAGTGTAAGCATAGAGTCGAAATTTCGAAAATGTTCAACAGTGATCCAGTAAAACCTATTAATACGCTTCTTATACATATAAACACACAATCGAATAGAAATGGGCGGTTTTCCCCAACTTATAATGCCCATTTCCATCAAAAAAGGAGGGATTACTTTTTATTATAGGAACTACATTCGACTACACCTCGGAGGTTTACATGTAATTAGTGGTGGTAAACCTTAATGCACAAACTTTGTCCCAACTAATTCTCCTTATCCACTGGCCGCATTTCAACAAATATTGGCAGGGATTATTAGTACCAAGCCTAGTTGCGCATTGCAATGCCATGTTCCAGTTGAATGATTTTTGGCGGGGTTATGGTTAAAGGTTTTAATACACTAACTTTGTACAGACTAGCTAGTGTGAATGTTAATAAATACTGATATGTGAGATCCTTTGGAAGCGACAAACATAACTAACCTCTTATCCAATGTATACCATCGTTCAGTACTTTAGCACCCACGGGGGGAAATTTTTGTATATGGCGTGCTTCCTGAATATATATTGGAATTACTTCTCTTAAATGGCTGACGTCTATAACACATACGTCTCATATTCGCGACATCAGAATTAGAACGGTCGCGTTTCTTATGATTGCTTTTTTCATGTAACTAGGAGCCCGAGAAAAAATATCGATCTTCATCATTGGCAGTGTTCTATATCCATCAGTGAAGTTTTATTGTATATATTTTCCTAACGTGATGGATCATAAATATCCTAGTTTTAAAATGTAATTATAATACAACGCAAGCTGTGCGCCAGTCTTTTTATAAGTGCTCCATTATATTGCAATAAAGGAGAGTTATATTTATAACTAGCTCTTCGTTACCTTTGTCTAGGCCATAGCTATGAAAATAGTAGGAAAGGACATTCGTTGGAAATCGACTACCACGGTAAATACACATACAAAAAAAAAAAATTTTTTTTTTTTTATAAAAATATTGCAGTCAGTCTCGGTTTGATTGAGATTATTCATGAATGGTAATTAACCATGCTTGCCACCGTTCACGCCCTTGGTAATTAACCATGCTTGCTACCGTTCACGCCCTTATTCATTAACCATGCTTGCTATCGTTTACGCTCTCTAACCCCGGGATGAGTAAATCTCAATATTTAAAATGTAACTATTACGAAATTTGAGCCATCTCGAAATTGGTATGAATAAGACGGTGAACATGGAACGTTAACTGTGGCATTGCCATATTATTTCGTGGCCAGCGATCTCTAACACTACTTGCACACAGGTCTGTAATACATATTCTAGTATCATCTAACTTAAACCTGCTGGTAAGATGACAAAGGTAGTGGTATACGTATATTACGGTACTATTGTACTTTTTTTTATAACTCTCCTTATGGTTTGAAGTGTTTGTGTGTTTATTACGAATAATTCAGGTCTCATATCTCTATTATCTCCCCTAAAAGCTCACGGACGTAGAGACAAAAGGAAAACAGAATTTTTTTTTTTAAATTTTCTCCATTTTAGGCAATTTTTAATTCGAAAAAATGGGGTTTCCTTGCTTTAGCATACATCTACAGCGTAAAAGACAGATGCTACAGAAATCACGTTGATGAGGTTTCATTCAAATTTCAGAAGTGTTCGACCGAAACACCATATTTTAAGATAAATAGTATAGTAATTTCATATTTATCGTAGGGTCACATACACATAAGATTAAAAAAAAATCAACCTGGTACACATGTGTTAACTATTTTTTTAAATTGCACATATTGGATCATTGAAGATGTTAAGCCTAAAGACATGTTGTAAATTGGGGTTATGCCACGAACAAAAACGTTTAAATGTAACCCTATGGGAAAATGAATTGTGGTGTAAGACGTGAATTCATTCATAGTTCTGATACCTATACTTCGGGGCGCTTGTGTCAGCCAAAGGTTCTTCTGCAGTAACTTGAGCAATTTAACTAGTATGTACATCAGCTATATATCGTCAAAACTGGCATTTTTAGTGGTAAATAAATCTACTTCACTTTTGAAAATCAGTTGAGAAATACATATTTTACAGCCAAAATGATTTTTGATGAGACTTTTCCTATGTGAATTACTTGTTGGTGGGACAGGGTGTCATAATTTATTAATATCCTACAATGTAAAACCATTTTTTGATAAAAATTCTAAAAAAAAACAAAAAACAATTTTTCATGCAGCAGAATGTTGCAACTTTCGCACATGCGATTTTTATTTCTCAAAAGATTTTGAAAAGTAAGTTTTTTTTGTTTACCACTAAAACTGTCTGTTTCATTGATATATAAATTATTTAGGTAGTAGTGCATTTTGTCTAAAAAGTTCAAAAAACCTTTGGCAGAAACAAGCGCCCCAAACAATAGTTTAAGTTTGATCGTTACGTAATTCACAAAGATACTCAATAACTATTGAATCAAATCGCATGTGGAGTTACGATAAATGGTTTTAAAATTAACGCATGCCTTATTATAAACAATAAAAAGAATTTCAGTTAAACATAATTAAAACGTAATTTTCTTTAAATGGATTATATACTGGATTTTCTCTGTATAGCGTTTTATTGTGACAGAAGGTAAAAATAGTACTCTATATTCGCAGGCAGAGTTTCATGCGATTTTGGCACATGTAAAGCATTTTATCACATAACTTAAGGTGTAGGAGTGGAATAACACCATTCTATATTTTCGATATACCACTAGTTATTTAAGTATGCAAATAAGCCTAGTATGCGCTTTCAAACAAATCGATAATGACTATGATCCAATTCCCACGGTTTATGTCTGTTTCGTGTGTTAAAGCGACTGGAAAAAATGCAATAAAAGCCGGTATGTGAGTTATGTGATAATAGAATCTAACTTCGTTCTCATTCATTATTGAATTTATTAAAGTCTTTAGCAAAAATGATATAATGCTCAGCAAGAGCCTCGCATTATATCATTTTACCAACTCGTTTAATAAATTCAATAATGAATGAGTGCTCATGTAAGATCCTCTATTTATTGGTTATGAAATGATGATATTAACAATTTTAATTAATTTTGTTTGTTTGTTTGAACAGGGCTGTAGATAGACGGGGATGAGCAACGCGCTATATAACAGTAAACAATATCGATTTTTCAGAGACGTAGGTATTTACGGCTTATCTACCGAAAAGGAACCAATAATAGCCGATAAGTGACCTAAACGGCTGGCCTTGTCTTTAACAGTTTGCGTACTTACTGACTACAGCTCTTAAGTAAGTTTGCATGTCTTTAAACAAAAAAAAAAAAAAAAAAAGATATTTTAATAAAGGGTTCATATGTACGTTTCTGAAAATATATGGGTTAGTTTCAAAATCAATTCTTTGCTACTAGTATGATGATAATCTAATAAGAAAACAACATATTATTGTAAAAGGTACACTTAAAAGTTGCGTATGCAGTTTTTAATTCGCAGACAATGTGGTACCTGTATAAGTTCAAAGTGAAAATGAAAAGACCAATTTCTTTAAAAACAATACTGATTTCAGTCAAATACATTGATTGATAAAACCCTGAATTAATGTGTGTCCGCGCTGGTTGTTGTTTACATATTCAGTCATTGTTTTTAACTACTTGTGTATTTAATATCTAAAGTCAATTCACTGACAGTCTGTATCTGTCATAAACGTTGACATGTGTACTATCGATAATCAATCTACGTCTGTGTACCGATGATAAAAAAAGCATAACAAATCAACTTGTTACTATAATATTTTTTAAAATAAAACATTTAACAGAACTACGCGTTTTTTTTTTAAAAAATCCAACTGAACATGATCTATTTCTAATGTGTTTAGTTTCCCAAATGCATAATATAAATAAAACTGAAAATAAAAATATAACATAATTAGTGTATGTAAATTGATGACAGCACACCACGGGTAGCCAGTACTTGTGATTTCTGACCTCTTTGATCTAAACAAACATCCTGCTTAGGACAGCCAATTAGCCACGGGGTACAGCATTATTAATTGGAGCAATCTTTTATTTCTTTTGATCGCAATTAACAACCATAAACATATTAGCGACTCTTTAATTAATTGAGTTTTTTTTGCTTGCTATATATCTATGTATCTTATGCTATATATCCTATGATTTCAAGTGAAAATCTTATGAAACCTTATAGTAGAAATAAAAAATATATTGCAGAGTTCTTTTAATAATGTTATATATGTCGTAACAATTATAAACAATAAATACTATTTGCGACATATACTGGAATATACGTTTATAAACATTATTTAAAGGAGAGTTTATATACTCATCATGTTTTTAGTGGTGAATTTAAAATCATCATCTACATTGTTGGACTCTCAAAATACTGATGCTTAATTAATATTTTATAACTGTGCAAAAATATTAATATAAACCGTTCCTGTTTACAAGAAGGTTATATGTAGAACTCTGGTTAAATATGATTACAATGCAGGGACTTATTTCAGTGTAGTATGCATAATTTCAGAAATGTCAAACCACACTAATACAATCACATAGTCTTACATTACTCAAATATTACACTAATTCAAACGATAATAATGAATTTTGGATGGAAACCGTAACCAACTCATGGGTCATGCCGCCATATTTTCAACAAACAAAAAAGCCATTTCACGACAAATAAAAAATTTCAAATGCTCAAAATTTCTAAAATAAGTGCTCATTCAAATGTACTAGTACAATAACATGGCCATTACTTGAATAAATAATTCATTTTTTACTCATATAAATGTTCGCTGAACTGGGAAATCGTTAACAGCCAACACCATAAAACGCTGTTTTCCCGCTGTTTTCACATTTTCTTTTGTGTGCCGTTGCTGACCAAATATCTCCGTAAGTTTGTATTACAAAGTAAATTTAACATAACACAAACAAAGAAAAACACATTTACGAAAAACAACAATATGTAAGCATCAATAATTACTGAGATATTGCGATCTTGTTACACTTTTTAATTAGCAGAATCTAGTTTGTCAGTTACCAACAAAAATGGCGGCAGAAGTCTCTCAACGGCCCGAATTTACGAGATTTCGTCTCGTTTCATAATCCTGTAATATAAACGGGTCCTGGTTTGAATGGTGTTTTACGTCATTTTTAGCACATGTTAGGCCATATATGACGGCCGAATTTTTGTGGTATAGGCAGACCACCCGATTTTCCTTGTTCACTGGGTAGAACCAGTACCTGCATGCCTGCACCATCAATATCCATCTGGCCATCCTACATCACTCAGTACCTTCAGTATTTTTAAATTATTTTTTTGCCCCTATAAGAATCCTACTGTTACCATAATTCCGATAGTGTGCTTAGAAAACAAAGTAACACTATAATTACGGAGTTCTAAACTTCAGCTATGACGGAAGCGATAAATAACACACCGATAGCATCTTCAAAGTCATGATAAACATTACGTTTTACGATTCTCGCGACTGCCATCAAACACATATACTGAAAGGAAAAAGAAACGCATAATCAAACAATTGCCTGTAGTATGCTGTTATATACACTTAATTCCACGTAATATTAGAGATATATCTCAACGGGTTTTGTACAAAAATGGGCCACAACTAATTACAGAAAGGACAACTCTGTCATGTAGTAGACCTATTATGTTAATCAAAGTATACTTTGTTACACGAAATTCATAAATGTTAAAGTATCGCTTGAAAAAGTCCATCCATTTCAGTATTGTGTTTAATGTTAAGATATTGCAACGTTTAAAGCTTAAGTTTGCTCACCTGCTTGAGCCAAATGCACATTCTGTCGATCACGAAACTTTAAAGGGGCAACCGTTGGTGAGTTCGGTGCTGTTTAAACCTTCTTTCCGAAAGGACAGGCCTAATGTCGCCCTGTCAGGACAGGCCTAATGTCACCCTGTACCATTCGAATAGCAGTAGCATATTAAACATACAATATATAGCGGAAATACCCATTATTCTTTTCAGTATATAAAATAATGTTTTAGATTGTCGAATATAAAATTGGTGTATCACTTCAGAGAGTGTGTATATAAGCGTGTATACTATTGAAAGGATAAACTTCAAGTTTTACGATTCTCAAGTGCCATCAACAAGTATTACAGGAAGTTCCAGATTGTCGAATATGAAATAGGTGTATCACTTCAGAAAGTGTGTAAACGAGTTGGTATAATGAAGTGTGCAAACGAACTGGTATAATATGGAATAATTAGCATAATAATATATAGATAGGAAAAAGCAGTTGGAAAAGGCACTTTTAAGTTCGTGTACATGAAATAAAGAACATAAAAACAGAGTATTTATTTATAGAGGGATGTGTGACTCAATTAGCTTAAAGCTTATTTTTAATGAATAGAAGCAAGTAAAGGAAACGAAGCACACATTTACACAATTACATTTCAAATATAAATAATGTATACATATCTAAAAGTTAAAGAATGACCATTTAAAAACCGAAGGTGAAACTGTCTTTGTTAATACAAAACACGAACGTATTTAAAGTATAATCACGGTCAATGTAAACGCGGCACCACAAAACAAATCCATTTAAATTTAGAATTTGGGGTTATTTTGGACAAAATATGATATAATCCATATAACGAGCCTACATGTTTTACATGCATATCTGGATTTAGTGCATTCCACATTGGTGTTATGAAATACACGTACATGTCCTGTTTTCTTCAATTACATCTTCAGTTACATCGCATAAACAAATCATTTTCTCAAAAACATTCATGGTCACTCGTGAACGCTCGGTCAATCCAGTCATTCTTCGGGATTTCGCCTCGTGTGTATCACGACGCTTCAGTATTTTAAAAATCTTAACATTTTGTTAGCCGGAAAGCAACGGCACAGAAAATAGTGCACAGTTGCTATACAAACAATATGGCCGTCGGCCACACGTGTCGATGTATGATTTGCGTTGTATGTTTGTTACTTACAGTACACATGAAGGTTTTATCACTGCTTTCATGTAAATAAACTATAAATTAAAATTTGGATGAAAACTTTGATTTTGAATGAAAATTTGTTTTGGCGGGAATCTAAGTGGCGATGACGTATCCAATACGGAAACCTGCGATTTACATTCGAGTAATGATGGAAAGCAAGATGTTGCGAATGATTCATGGCATAATACTGTCAGACGTCAAACAATAAAAAGGCCAGTAAAATGAAATGGACTTTATTCCGAGACAGATTAATGCAGCTTGAAATTTAATGGAACTGTATTTTCTTTTATGATTATCCATAGTAAACAATGTTAAATGAGAAGGTAAAATAACTGCGTAAATCCTTGTCATAAAAGTCTACAAATAAACATGCGAGACAATTTAGGCATCAAGACTCAATACTTAAAAAGTAGAAAATATTGATTCTTCACTTTTATTCCAAATTGTTTGCGAATAGTCCAACAGCATACATATATGGAGTTAATGGTGCGGCAGTATATATTGTAGATTATAGTTGTGGTAAACACTAGATGAAAACATGACATTTGTATTGCCTACTGATGGTTAAAAGTATTTAACACTGTCTCACTCTTTATGCAGTATATTGTCCTGACTCTTTGTTTTGCTCATTTGATTTAATTCTGTGTAGAGTGCGGACCGATGGTGCAATGGCGTTCTGCTGTTTTCTAAAGGACCAATTCTGTTTAATGTTTGATAGTTGCGTTCCTTGAATTATGCTTCAACTCCAGCTCTACTTTTAAATCAACATTTACAGTTTCTTTCAAATATTTTGAACTTTGTTTTAAAACAATGTTTAGAACAACAAGAGGCACAATAGGGCCAGCGTCGATATACTTGTTACATGTAAATAAAGGGAAGAATACGTTATTTATTTATTTATTTATTTATTTATTTATTTATTTATTTATTTATTTATTTATTCATTTATTTATTTATTTATTTATTTATTTATTTATCTACCTTCTTACTTACTTACTTACTTACTTACTAACTTACTTACTTACTTACTTACATACTTACCTATTTACTTACTTACTTACTTACTTACTTAATGTTTTTATTATTTATACTAGTGACAATAAAATACGATGCATAAACACTATTAAAAAATTACTGGTTTGTATAAAAAGTTCATTCCATCTGAAACTATCATTATTACATGAGACAAGGGTATTATTTAACACACAGAATTGTAACACAAACTTCGATTTTTCAATTTAAATTTGGTGAAAATAAGAAACCATTTGTTAAATTTATTGTGTCAAATTCCAAGATCTCATTAAAAAAAGAAAGTAGAAATGTTATCCTAAAACTAGTGTATAACCAAGCTGAAAGTATTTTATTTTGACATAATACAATTACGACATAACGCATTAGATATCTTATGAAAACAAATATTCTTTTTTTTTCAAATTAAGTGCAAATCAGAAGCCAATAATGTAAACATGCTCGAATTCCATAATGTCAACATAATCAAATCAAATGTGCTACTACAACGAATACGTCTATTATGCTTATTGTCAAACATATTCGAGATATTCTAAATACAAACATTCGTAAACAATTTGAAGGAAATCAGAAGCAGTCTACCAATGGTAATGTGGGTAATGTGTTAGACTGAAATTCTCATCTAACATAAAGAAGGACAAACACTCCTTATCGCATGAGTCAAGTACATTCATTGCCAAACTCACATTGAAACCAACCGTCAAATAACATTTGGTAAACACCAGAAGCATTTACTAAAGTTGTTGTGTAAACAAGATGATCGTTGACTGAAGACGGTCGACTGACGACGGATACAGGACCTGGTGTTAGAGGTGTTGTACAGTATAAACGACGGATACAGGACCTGTTGTTAGAGGTGTTGTATATACTGCCGATTATTATCAGACTCGATAACACAGAATATGCTGATTTTTTTTCTTATTGTGCTCGTTGCTTTTCTTTTTTAGTATTTATTGTTTGGGTTGAATGCGTGTTTCTGTGGAAGCTGATTGTTGTGAATAGTAAGTTTACTGTTTAATTTAATTTAAGTTTGACTTTTGTATCTTTTTTATCATGAAAAATCTTCTACACAGTGTGAAAACAGCTATATGTAAACATAAACTTATGAATAATTGTCATCACCTAAAGCTAATAAAAACAGTTTTACAGGAATTGATTTTCATGCTTGTCGTGCTAAGATCGCACATCCATTGAAGATCGCACATCCATTGCGGAAAAATGGTCTTGCATAGATCCAATTTCCCGACTTGGATAAGTTAATTCTTAGAATCAAATATACAATATGTAATTGGGATACAGGTAACCTCTATTTACTTTCTCCGAGACCTCATCATTTTAAACAGATACTCCAAGAATTTCATAACACATGTTATTTTAATTTTTGCTGATAAAACAGCTAATAATGTTATTATTGTTTGACGCCTACATTACGTCAGTATTTAATTTCTGGAATTCGGAGGCACTAATTCGTGCAAATTAATACAATCCACTGAGGGTGTTGTTGTTTCCACGCATATAACTCAGTTCACAGCTATTAAGGATGGGGGTAATCGATAAGCAAAACAAACGTCCTAAGAACTGTATTCCTAAATTACACAAAACAACATTATATTGTCTAATGCCTGCATCACTACAAAATCTGCAAACGTTTAATGTATTGTCTCACGTTCGTTTAAAATCATGTCAAACATATTGTGCTAAAGCAGATGAAAAATGTGCCATTTATTTTTTTTGGTCAATTACAAATGCAGCAGACATTATTGATACAATGTGCAGTTAGCATCAAGTTGCATCTGTAAGTACTTATGACTTTTGCACGTTATATATAAACTCACCACACAACCTTACCAAAGCAAATCTTATTGCTCGTATGCAAAAGACTTTGGTTGCAGACAAATCTATATTTTCGGCCCGTAACAATATTAAATCACTTCTTACCAACGGCAATTTAGACAATTACGATATGCGGATTTGACAAGATGCCTTTGAAGCACTTATATTCTTATATGATTTTTCGTTATGTATGACACTTCAGTTTAATAGACAAATAGATGGTATCCTAATGGACAATGTACCTTTTGTCACAGATTTGTTTAATAATGCTATGAAAGAGATTTTATGTTGAGTATTTTTCTAGATTCGAAGCATTCAATTACACCTCCCGATATGATTTATTGAACAATGACAACCCTTTCTTTTTAGCTATGGCTAATAAAATATATCTAACAGAACGTCAATTCAACAAAGAACATACTTCTATTATGTCGATTCTATTCTCATTTTAAAACTCTCGATGAAAACAGAGAAATTATAAGCAAAATAAGTATATAAGTCGAACACAAACAAAAATTAAAAGTATCTCGATTTAAATTGTGCGTGTTAATTATCCCTACATAGACGTAGATTTTCCTAAAAAATTTGGTGTGGGGTATTTGTTTCTGAATGTATTAGGTTTTGTTCTAGAGTGTGTAGTCGAGTTTAAACCCCCCAGTGGCCTACTTGCCACTGACCGTTCCAAGGCGGTAGCCCTATTGTCAACTATTTTGTGTTTGTGGTGTCGTTTGCATTTTTTATTAATTTTGCCTTTTCATTTGTCTGTTTTCGTGTTTGTTTTTGTGTTTTGTGGTTGACTGTCGTCCTTGAATGCTGCGTTCCCTGTCCGATATTTCTATCCTTTTTTCATTGCTACTTTTTGTAACTAAACATGCGACAGTACCCTTTCATGGCACCCGATAAGATAACTTTGAGACGCCTTTTCCAGAATAGCATTATCCCTGATCTTCTTTTAAAATATAAAAACAATATAACATTTGTGTCTGTGAGAAAATCTATCAAAACATGACTTATATGGTGGCGCCATTTACGAACTTCAAACGATCCTTTGACAGACTCACTTCATATACTTTTTATTAAACTTGTCAGAAAATGTATGAAACTAGTTTAAGACCTTATCATTTTACAACTCGCTCCATGTTTAGTGGTTGACCCATTTAGATCGTCACTATGCTTTTCTCTATGACTGTGCGATGAACCGACGTAGTGTGGAGCCTAAGATGAAGTTAAAATAAATCCTGAAAGGGATGATGATGTTTTATATGTGTCGTCAATCTTGTTTTGACGTGCCTGAAGTGGTTTATTCTTTTATTTCTCTTGCATTTGGCAAATCATTTAGAAATTTCTCTCGCATCTGCCAAGACATTGAGAATTTGTCTAATGGCTTTCTTGTGTTTTGGCTTTTGTATTGATATAAACAGTATCATCTTTGTGTTATATTGCCCATTAACGCTGCCTAGTATGTGGGAGAATATAGCCTGGACGATGTACAGTTCGACTTACCCTTTGAATTCATGCACAAATAAATGTAACAGTCATCCAGGAAATGCAGCTTTCAGAGAACATAGAAAACTCCGAAACACGTAAAAAGACAAACATGAATGGCAATGTTAATAAGGAATAAAGGCATATGACGTCACAAATACAAAACGTTTCAAAATCTTTGTGTTTACTTATATTACCTATTAATGCTGCCTTATTGGTTAGAGAATAGTTCATGACAGGAATTTCTTTATTTACACTGTCCCGTTTTAGTGTAAGTGTGAGGTTTGGTGCACCCTAGAACATGGTCTAAGTCTTGTTTGCCAATAACCGTTCCAGGCAGTAGCCATATTATCAACCCTTTTTTGTTTGTGATGTCTTATTTGGCATTTTTTTCATCTTTAGAGTTGTTCTTTGTTTCTATATGTGTTTGTGGTTGACTGTCGTCCTTGAATGCTACTTTTCCGTTTGATTTTTATATTTATATTTCCAGATACCGAGATGCGTCATTCAAGACTTCAATAACATCTGCGTGGGTATCTGGTGAAAGACCCAACATGAAATATTTTTCATAGAAAAGTTGCGACAACGGGAGCACAGTTCTAACTCACAGGAATACCAGCAATTTGTCTATAAACGGTAGTTCCATACCTGACGAAAATATTATCTAATAGAAAAATAAGTGATTCACAATTTTCATGGCAAGTGTAATTGTCCAAACTGTTGTTAGTAAAACCGCTTTAATATTGTTACAGCCCAAAATATAGACTTGTCTTTGATAAGGTTTTGTGGTAAAGTTGTATATAAGGTAGAACAATAATAAGTACTTATACATGAAACTTGGCGTTTATTGCACATGTTATCAAGAACGTCGCCTGAATTTTTAATAGACTAAAATAAATTAATCCCAGAGTTTTCATAAGCTTTAGCACACTATTTTGTATCGTGATCTTTAACGGCAGTAAGACATGATGTTAAAAGTTTGGAAATGTGTGTAGTGGCGCAAGAACTAGAAATGGAAATAAAACGGGCTTTATATGGTTGTTTGTGACAAGAAATATAAAAAGATCGGACAGGGAAAGTAGCATTTAAGGAGGACAGTCAACCACACATGTGTTTAAGGATAAAACTGGATCTGTGAAAGTCATACAATCCCTGTGGGATGTAAAAATAATAATATTGATTGGATGTACGGGGAGTCATTTTACTGCCGCCACACGGCACAAACAACACTATTGTAATAATAAAAATATGTGAATGTCCCTCCGAGCAATGGCGGATGTGTATCATAGATACTGATTGAGAGATT
Organism: Cyrtodaria siliqua; assembly: GCA_037043455.1. NCBI lineage: Eukaryota > Metazoa > Mollusca > Bivalvia > Adapedonta > Hiatellidae > Cyrtodaria > Cyrtodaria siliqua. The sequence continues at coordinate 98,300 of JAWPHD010008830.1, forward strand.
CTTTCAATTTTGACATCGCTCATTATCCTAACTTAGACGGGAATGATCCCCGAGTTACATATTAGGAGGTAACTTTGCATCAACTTATTCGCCATTCTTGAGAATGTATTCGAGTTCAGGTCTTTAACATACGTAACTTTTGAATAGCTAAAACAATACCGTAACCACATTTCTACCGTTGGTATACACATCGAAAACCGTATCGTAACTCTGATCTCTTTTTAAAATATAAAATTGAAATAAGAACTCTTATGTGGCATTGCATATTAAACCAGATATGACCATCTCATTTTGCAACGCACTGTATGTTTAGTTTTCCTTTAGTAGTTGACCCATTTATATATAGATCGCTACAATGATTTCCTCTTTTATTTTGCGATGACATGACACATTGTATACGCTATGATGATATCTATCTAAATCCTGAAAAGAACCTTTAATGTTTGTCGTAAGTCATTTTCTGGTTTTGACCTTAAGGGTTTATTCTCGTGTTGCTCTGGATTGTGCCAAGTGAATGGGTACTTACTTTGTGGCTTTTTATCTCTTTGATTTCTTATTCGTATGTACTTGATTATCTTTGTGTTTTACATATGTTACCATGTGACTATTAATGTCGACTGTTTGGTTAGAGAATTTGGCCTGGCGGAAATATCTTTATTTACGTTGTTCCGTTTAATAATTTGGATGACAATAATGGAAGAGGGGCTTTGAGTCCACCCAAAAACAAAAACAAAAACAACCTAGCGGCCTGTTTGCCAATGACCCTATTATGGGTGTACTGCCTCATATGTTGCTTCGCGTGTTTGTTCATTGTTTTGAATCCGCATTTTGGTGGACAGAGTTCTGGGAATGCTTCGGTTCCTGCTCGACTTTGGTATTTTCCTTTCTGTCTGTATATGCATATGGTAATGATACAAAAGTTATACTTCGATGATGGAAGCAACATTAATGCAGTATATAAAAGCATACTCTACTATTTGTTTACAGTAGTTTGTTCATGTGGTGCAACATCCACTTAGAAAGACAAAACACACATTTCAATAATTATTTCTGGATTTTACCGCGTTCCTTTTTTACATATCGACAGCTGTAATAAATAACACATGACGCTCACAGCAACGTCAGAACGTATTATCCCGTAATGCAGTTACAATACTAAATTTTCCCCTTACGTGCTATAACAAATATGGAATGACATAATTCAAAGTTCATTTTATTTGTGCTTCGAATAACATAATTACAACCATTCGTAGGATTGTGTTTAATACGTAAATAGACACTTAAATGTATAAATCAATATAGGGTCTAGCTAGGATAAACTGGCAAACCAATAAAATGACCATACTTTGTAAAGATGAGAGAAAAAGAGGCCACAGCTGTAAAGAGCATCGAATAATGAAAACGTCTTACAAATAATAATAATTGAACCTCGTATCACGAGTAGGTAAGCAATAAAAGCTCACGGCAAATCCTTATTACAAATATATATCTATTAAATTGGACGAGCTCTAAAAGCTGACTAATAGGACCATTTCTGGTAGAGTTATTACCCTTTAGTTGGTGAAGTTGGCTTGTTATGTTATTATATCCACATTGAAATGTTAACCGAATTTTCTAAAACTTGGCTAGCATTTGTTGCCTTAAAGTACATGAAGTAGTTCAATAAAATGCATGTATACTGGTAAGATAGACACATATTCTGAAAAATTATCAATTGTTCTGAAAAACATATAGTGTCTGCCTATGGTGATGTGATTTATAAACTTCGTAAGATTCTTGGTCATGATCACTTTCATACTGTCTTTGTTAAACTTGTTAAAATGTTTATCAAAAGAGGTTATGACCCTATCATTTTGCAACGTACTGCATGCTTCGTGGTGGACCCTCTTACAGTTCGCCACTATGTTTCCTCTTTAATTGTACGATGACCGGACAGGCTGTGGACCCTATGATGACGCCTACCTAAAGCCCATTGGGACGGTGGCGTTTGATGTGCCCTTAATGGTTTATTCTCTTGTTGTTCTGGCTTTTGCCAAGTCACTGAGTACCTTCATTGTGGCTTTCTAGGCTATTGTTTTTTTGTATTATTTTTACACTAGCATATTTGTGTTTTACTTATTGCCTATTGATGCTGCCTTGTTGGCTAGAGATTAGATCATGGCGGGGATTTCTTTATTTACACTGTCCTGTTTTAATGGGATGACAGTAGTGTAAGTGTGAGGTTTGGTGCAACCTAGAACCGGTTTAAACCCCCAGTGGCCTACTTTGCAACTGACCGTTCCAAGGTGGTAGCCCTATTGTCAACCCTTTTGTGTCTGTGACGTCGTTAGCATTTATTATTACTTTTGCCTTCTTGTTTGTCTGTTTGCGTGTTTGTTTCTGTGTATTGTGGTTGACTGTCCTCCTTGAAAGCTACATTCCCTGTCCGATCGTTTTATATTTCTTTGTGTGTGACATTGATAATCTTAGTAAATAAAAAAAGAAAAAAAAAAGGATTTATTGATCTCGAATTATGACGCATAATTGAAGGAAATACTTTCGGTCGAGTTTCTTTTCGTGTTTGTAACCAACAATGAGGAAAAAGGTCCTATATACATGATAGAAATCACATCGCCCAGAATTCTTAATTTGCGCAGAGCTTATTCTGAATAGTTCATATTTTGACATTGCGTAGAAAATTTCTATTCCTAATATTGCGCATGAAATTACAGAATTCTTCAGATCAGAGTTATCGTCATTACTCAACCTCATAATTTGGCAAGATTTTGCCTCCTTATGATGGTTTAATGCAGCTTTTTATACTGGACATGTTGATTCAGAATCAACTTTTTGCTATCTTTTTGCTCTTTTAATGCCGATTGGTATATTTTGCATAATATGATATTTCTGATTAAATTGGACATTCGTGTATTGGTGTCTGTCTGTAGCAATCTACATTAGTTACTGGTAAGACATTCTTCCACATTTGGAACTGCAATAGATAAGGTAGAGAATTAAACGCACTAAATTAATGTGCACGTGGGAGCATTATATTAGTTTTGGTCACATGTAATACACAGAAATATGTCAGTGTCTCTTCTGTTTGGATAGTACCTATGCATCCAGTTAGTTTAGCATGTTATCAACTCTTTTCGTTTTTCCACTAGCCGTTTAAAGGCGATACCATTGTTGTCAACCACGTTATGTTTGTGGTGTCGCCCTCGTTTAGTTTAATTTTTTCAAGTAATTATGGTTTGTTTTGAATGCCAGTTGATGGATGGTTTAAAGAATGTGAAAAAGAAACTTTTCATCTATATTTTATGCAACTAAAGTATTATTTTGAGAAAGGTAATTACATGTCTGAATACAATGTTGGGGACACATTTACAGAATTTGCTGTGTTTTAAGCTCAATTGCAAATGAGGATCAGATGATATAGCAATGTGATAATATACCATTGCCCATATGCTATATACTAGTCGAATATTTAAGTAGCCGTCTAAAAATATGTCAAAATATTCTCATTGTTTTGTGTATTTCACGATTGATTGCAGATACGAACGAACTGCAAATTAACAGGTTTAAATCATCTGCTTTGATTACATGAACACACTTTAAAGGTTTCAAATCGATGTGTTTTGTTAGAAATAAATTATAGCGCTTATACAACTGGATATGAAGGATTGTGTTAGTACTTTGCATTAGTGCAGCTTTCGATGTTCCTAATTCTAAAACATGCCAACTTTAAACATTTTGACATCATGCTTTACTACAAATGGGTTTGCAAAAGAATTTTCCGAAATCTTTAATGTAAGCGCTGATTTAGAGTTACTTCAATTTGAACGATATTTAATTAAGAGAGGTAATTTAAAATTATCTGTGTTTTATCTATGCTTTATCTTATTATAGACGAAATATCTGCAATAATTAGGTCAAAAGTTCCCGTAATTTTATATTATTTCTGCCAATCTTAAGAATATTATATCTTTAAGGAGGTTGGCTGGGAAAAGACGTAGTGCTGAGATTTTTTTAAAATTCATATTTAAAGCTTCTTTGGTATCATTTGGATGCAAAATTATCAAAAAAGGCTAAGTCACGACACTTTTTTTCCCACTAGACGTCATTGAAGATGGCACATATTTCTAACTTCAACATTTCACTAAAAGAGAAAAAATATAGTCATTGAACATTTTCACAATTGTTTTCATAACATTACGTTTATTGAAAAACAACAATACACATATCATTCAAATCATATAAAACAATTGGAATCCTAATTCGTCTTTTTGCTTTAAAAAGCAAACTTATATGGACCGTACCCACCCACTTTTGTTTTAACCGAAAAAAAAAATTTAAAGATAAAAAAGTATGTTCTAATGGTCAACTTTTTTTAAAACTTGTATATGACAAGGTCCAATGACATTTCTTTCAAAACAAGTAAAAAAATATATAGGTCACCAGACTTCTAATGATTTGTTATTAAAAATTCTTTAAATTACACCCATTTCGGAGTTATTTTGACATTTTCAATTGAAATTACTGACACACAATATTGACATGAAGATCGAAAATAGAATTAGCTCAGTATCTACTTTTATATACTCGTATGTATTCCACAATTGAAAAACAAAAATCTAATTTATCCTATAGCAAAAGGATAAATTCTACTAAGAGCTATCCATACCCTCTAATTTTTTGACAACAAAAAATTATCACAAATAACGGGAAAAATATCAGAAAAAAATATTTGCTTAAAATTTGATATGTTACCATCTTAAATCCTACATTATATCCATAACTACTAGAATGCAAAAAAAAGAAACAATTCAAATAAAGTCAAATAAAACTATGATTTAAAAAATAAATGCTTAGACTTGAAGATGTCAAAAGTTGCCCCGCTAACATCCTTAAGCGGACTTTTATTCATGTTATGTGTTTGATCAGCACATTTTATATTTTCATATACAACGAGGGTAACTGTCTAAAAATATAACAATTTAAACAAAAATAAATAGAATACAAAATAATGGTGAGAACTAAATACTAATCACAGAACTATTACAAAACATATTTAAACTAAGAAAATTAGTAAAAATACAAAGATGAGTAATTAACTTAGGCGTTTTTATAATCCTCATTGTACTGAAGTAGCTATCCCGCCAACAACAGTCAAATTTTGCAACGTACAAGCCTACTGACGACATAACAAGATATAAATAATATTTACATATTTTGATAATCAATACTCTAAAGACACAAAATAAACGGCTTTAACCAGCCAGGCCAAACCCTAAACTCATAATTCATTTTACGCATAATCGATCACCCGGATATTTTAATAAACCGTCAATAAAACTATACTTTAAGCAAATACACATACGTCTATGACCCGAAAACCTGGAAGAAGTTTTAATAAACGGTTTTATATTGTATTTTTGCCGTATTTGGCTGGTTCGTTTCTTTAATCATTCTGTATAACAAACAAGTGTTCTACGTTACTGATACGTGTTCATCACTGATTGTAAATGTCAGAGCTGCTTATCATTGTAAGATGATTGCAGTTCATTGTTTTTAAAGTACTTTAGGTCTCGGTTAATTCCGTTGCACAGATGAAACATATCTCTGACTGCAATTTATATACATATTTACTTTGGACAAATACATCGTCGCACGCTTTTAATGTCTTTCCGAATGCTAGTGTCATTGTTATTTGTTATGTGGCGTGCGTTAAAATCATTTGATCGAACGTATCGACTGTTCAGATAACGTGTTATCAATAATTTAGTGATCAAACAAAAGTTGACGGGTCTTGATATACATAAACAGCTATTCATTATTCAGGCCTGTGATTTTTGTTTCTCTTTGTCAATATCATCTGTTAAGCACATACATGCACGTCACAAAGGTAGCTAAACTTTTATTTCAGTGGTTGAATAAAAAAAAAGGAAAGAAAAGAATAATCCGCAACTCAGTAAAGTTAGGTGAACCTTTAGGATTAATACATCTAAGATATCATATTCATTCAAACAACCGATAACATATATAGAGTACAGCATAGAGTACAACATGCAATTCGTGTATAGGGTATAATTCAAAATTAAGAAGGAAACATGAGATGATATCTGGAAGCTCATGGACCTAGAGACATAAGGAATGCGAAAATAATTAATTTGTTTCCTCAATTTTAGGCAATTTGTAATTTGAAAAATGTTTTTTTCTTTGCTTTAGCATATATCTGCAGTGAAAAATACCATGTTGATATGAGGTTTCATTCTAATTTCAGAAGTGTTTGACCGAAGCACCACATATTCATCTTAATAGTGTAACACTTTTGTATTTTCCATAGGGGTTATATAAATATTAGCAAGAGAAAAAAACTTGGCTAACTGATGTTTTTTATGGATTTAAATTACTGATCTTGGCTATGCTAAAGATATTAAACCAACAACAATGTCTGCTGCCCAGCTTTGAAGCAGTACAGTAACCCTAAAGGAACATTAATTTAGGTGTGAGACCAGATATGCCGTACACTTTAAATAGGCAGTAATGGAAATTTAGTCTTAGATAATATATGTCTATAACAATTGCCAACGTATTAGGACCGTTACATCTTTGTTAACATTTGAATTAAGCTAAAATTTGCAATAGTATTTTAATCTTGTTATTTTAACAGTGTTGTTTATCACACAATTATCAGTATTATTTGGCCCTGATTGATAAATATGTTTAATATACTGACTGTTACCAATGATATACAGACTACAACAAAGACGCATATATGGGAATCTCATCTCTGTATACTAGCATGTATGGTATAACCTTTTTCTCCGTTTACTCAAGAATTTGTAATGGTGCGGTATACGTAAAACTAGGAAGTTTACAATATTTAAAAATATGACTGACTATACGGAATTCGAATATTCCCGTTTACTATGTACCCAGCGTATACAAGGACAATAAAAATTGTCAAGTGTCCCTTTCATCCAATTTCACTTCAAGTCTTTCCTGGTTTATTAATTCTCAATAGTTCAAATGTCCAAATAATCCACAGTCACTTTTATTATAGATGAGCACAATAATATTTATCCTTTCACAATATATTTTAATTCACAGCATCCAATATTTTATAAATTCTCAATTAAAATAATGAACCAGATACTCCCTTTGTATACTGATACTAAAACCATACAACAATCCCAAAAGGCTGTACTTATACCATCATATAATGTCATAGAACATTTAGAATATTACAATAATATAAACATGTTTAAATAACCTTAACATTCATATGATGTATCACATGATGTAAACAATAATTTAGAAATAACTAGAAGTTTGCCCTAAAAATCAATATTAAAATCCAGCTATTTATATATATGCTATTAATAGAAAAAAAAGACAGCTATAGATACACGAGGGTAACAATTAGTAATACGGGTTATTCTCGCGCCGTACATGCTGATTTATTATATGTGTGTGTCTTTAAACGTTGGTTTCGATTGGGAACAGATATTTTGCACAGGACTGACAAAGGTCTCCTGGAAAGAAACGCATTTAAAATAATGTTAAAATAACGTATAAGCTCGGTAGTATTAGTTGAACATTTCATTATATCTCCACTATTTTCAGGAAGACAACTTCTGTTGGTATATGCATTACTTACTAACCACGTATCATTTCATTTGTATAAACTAACACTTATTTGGAATAAGGTTTGTTTATGAGTCCCAGAGCGGAATGTATTAGATTTTGACACTGGTTTGTTCATGAGTCCCAGTGCGAAATATATAAGATCTTGACAAAACTTTGATTATGAGTCCCAGATCGGAATATATTAGATCTTGATTTTTGTTTATAACCGAAGTCAGATGGCCATAACACTCATGTTATCATGAATAAGTATATATTAGAATATTCCAGTAATATAAACAAGTTATTTTTAAATAACTTAACATTCATATAATGTATCACATGATGTAAACAATAATTTAGAAATTACTAGAAGTTTACCGTAAAAATCAATATTACAATCCAGCTATTTATATATGTGCTATTAATAGAGACAACCTGACAGCTATAGCTCATTATATACACGAGGGTAACACTTAGTAATACGGTTTATTCTCGCGCCGTACATGCTGATTTATTACATGTGTGTGTCTTAAAACGTCGGTTTTGATCAGGAATAGTTACAGATATTTTGCACATGACTGACAACGGTCTCCTGGAAAGAAACGCATTTAAAATAATGTTAAAATAACGTATAAGCTCGGTAGTATTAGTTGAACATTTCATTATATCTCCACTATTTTCAGGAAGACAACTTCTGTTAGTATAGCAAGTATATGCTATACTTACTAACCGCGTATCATTTCATTTGTCTAAACTAACACTTAATAGGAATAAGGTTTGTTTATGAGTCCCAGAACGGAATGTATTAGATTTTGACACTGGTTTATTGATGAGTCCCAGAGCGGAATATATTAGATCTTGATTTTTGTTTATAACCGAAGTCAGATGGCCATAACACTAATGCTTTGGAACATTATCTATTTTGTGCAGGCGTATATCAAGGAGTCCATTACCCAAGACATTAATGGATATAGATAAATATCAAAATAGTGTGGTAGGCAAATTATAGCTATAAGATAAAGCCATTTATTTAGAAAACTTTTTTGGTTGACATTTTGGAAACATATCTTTGTTACTTAAATGCATTATTCAATAATTATTGACATACTGATCTTATCTAAGTAGAAACACACAAAATTGAGCCAATATTTCCTTTTACTGTTAAGATGTAATAACATGATTAATACCGTTTTTATATTCCAACTACGGCAAACATGATTCATAACAAACTAAAACAAATGTATTGTCAGGAATATTTCCTTATTTCACTATTTCACGATTCCTAATAGAGGATCACCAGATATAGGTTTACTTAAAATTCACGTATGTGGAATTGGAATTTCGTACGACCTTTCAGAGATGTGTAAATACGAGCGGGATGACTATACATATTGTGGAAACATTTTACCACCGACACACTGCACAGGCAATGCTACTGTGATATATTATTATAAAAACTATGAAAGGAGAAATTTGGAAATCGTCGAACAGGATAAATACAAAAATATTGCAGTCTCGGTTTGATTGAGAACGGTAGTGAAACGTGCTTGCCACTTTCGTGATCTCGTACACATTTTAACGAAGATATTTGTGTTTTTACGCCATCTTCTACACCTGTAAGGTTATATATGAAGGGTCGATTTTTTTAACAACGATAATCAGGTGATTCACCAGACAGATAGGCGCGTTGATATTGCACTCATTTACGCATATCTAGAAGTGTACACAATTTAAGGTTAAGTAAACAATTAATGTTTAGTACACACTTTAATGTTTAGTACATAATCATGCTAATGTAATGTTTAGTTTTACAACAATTTAACGTTTAGTACACAATTTAACGTTCAGTACACAATTTAATGTACAATTAATGTGTAGTATACAATTTAATGTTTAGTATACATAATAAAAACAAATCATAAGTAGGAATTAAGATGACTACAACCTTGTTTGTTAAAGAGGTCTCTCAAACAAAAGGGTAGAATGCCATGTATCTGTTTTTTAGTTTATGAAAAACTGACATCGCCTTTGTTAATTAAAAAAGCGCTGGTGTTATTAAAATTAGATAAAAAAAGTCGAAGAAGAAATGTATCATTTACAGAAAATAACCTGTATCCAGCTATGGGCGACTACAATAGCCTTTGCGTCCATTGTTAAACCCAGATCAGTCTGCGAGTTACCCTTTGTAACATAAATGGAATGGTCTCAAATGTAAAGGAAGGACAGTCCATTATACATTCCATAGCGGGGGCTAAGGGTTAACAACACACTTTGAAAGGAAACACCAATTCGACGGATCATCTGGAAGAAAGGTAAATGTACACGACACATCAAACACTATATTTGACAACATGTGTACCGCCTTGAAACGGTCTGTGGCAAAAGCATGACGTAGTCCCGCCTTAAATTCATTAAGTGATGGAAAGGCTTATATTAGTAGGATTTTATAACGATATTTCGACAATAAAACATGAAAAATACGATCACCAGTTTAATAATTACCTATTAACTGTTTTAATTTTACAATATGCAAGCATTTTAAGCCTAAATTAAAGCTTTATTTTAGACCACAGCCAACCCCATTTTCGCTTCTTGGAGAAGGGGCTGGATGGGTAATGACACGTAATGGGCCTACTGGGTTTCAAACCAGATTATGGTGTAAATACACTCATTCTTACCCCTATCATACTCATAAACGGGATAATGTAATTGAATAATACCCACGTTCATTACTAAATATGAAATGTTATATATGTAATGACATAAAAATTAATTACTCATCAGTCACTGACGTATTTTGTCTTGAAATTACTTTTCGGGATCTTTCAATAATTGACTTCATTGTAACCTATTCTTATATTATTTGTCGGTAAACATTTGCTCTAAGCACATGTGTTTTAAATCATGAATACAATCATGTTATGTTCAAATTTTAGATGTTTACTGTGTTAAAATAATGAAGTAATCTGTTTGCAAAATCCTAATTCCATTTCAACGTCTGGAATCTTATACCGCATTCATATTTGGCAATAAAGCACGTTGGTTTTACTTAAAAGTCATTGGTTTTGCGCCCATTTTATTAAGTCATTACTTAAGCTTATTTGGGCAAACATTGCAATGCCTTTCAAGAAATCAAGCTGCAAATAAAACACTCACTCAATAAAATGTTTTACATCGGCTGTTTTATACGAATGTCAATTGCAAACTTGCAAATATTGTTTTTGGCTATATCGTATTTTACATTAAAGCTGTGTCTTCAATTCCAAATGAAAATCACAAACAAACTACTTTAAAGGGAGTATGTCATACTCTGGAACAAATGTGTGGAATAGCATTCCTTCATAATATTAGAGAAGTTCACTCTTTAAACATTACATCTAACTGCTTTAAATGGCTGAAACAACACTATCGTAATGTTAATTATTGTAAAAGTATTGTTATAGTTTGGCAGTTTTAGAACATTAATTGTAACATAGCTTGTTACTCAACTGTAGGAATCCGTACACCGATCTTGTCAAAGCCCCCGTTCGACCTAGTACGTGAGTTTTGTCAGCCATGTAGTAGAAAACGTGCGGATAAAACAGGACAACACCAAGGTAGAGTGAACCACGTTTTTCTCCTATATTTGTTCATGTTATATGAAAAATCAGTATGTGCTATATGTTGCGGAACATTTCCCAGTTTCAAATATTACCGTTACGAATGTTGACAATTAAGAATTTAAAATGCTACAATTCGGATCAAAGAAAAACAATTGCCGGTGCTGAAATTCTGCCCCAAAGTACTCCTTTAGCAATATAATATCTCATTAATTTCAAGTTAATGAATTTGAATTGGCAGAGATTTATTGTTTTATACAATATTTACGTGCATGTTCAAAATATTCATGCATCATTCATCCGAAATTGCCGAGATATGGAATCGAAACAATCGTGCCATCCCCGCGTAACTTATTCATATAACAAGACGCTGATTTGTGTACGGAGTCTTGTCAGTTACTGTACGGGTTTTGCAATGCAAAGATTGTTTTCGCTGCTCTGCACTGTATGTTATTTAACTTATATTTTAGTAATTCTTAGACATTATTTAGGGTCCTATATGTCCTTATACACATTTTGTATTGTTAAGACGAAAAATTGCAGAAAACTAAACTTAAAAGGGGTAATTCTTGAGAAAGACTCCGTAACTTATTCCAAATAATCATGTACTAAAACTAAGTCCAGACGTATATTATTGTCTGTTAGAATTGATACAGTTGTCCAATTTTAGCTCATTGGTGACCACAGTTAACTGAGTCCTAATAATTTTTTTTACTCATTTACAACAATCCATTACATTGGTCAATGTTTATTCAACTTAGAAATGAGGTAATTGCTTTTAATCCGCGAATCTAAGGAATCATACAAGTCAATAACTTACATCCCAGTTAAGCTGATTAAATCCTATATCCCCCCGGGTAAATGGCGTATAGCAAAATCTCGATCTCTAAATTGAACAAAGTAACTCTAACCAAACTTCCAATTAAAAAATAACGGTCGTATATTTAAAACATCCAGTAGACAAAGCAAACTGATTGAATTCTTTCCTTTTCTGCAACATCTCATATTGAACATGTACCGGA